>BQNB010041971.1:0-46422 GCA_026074375.1 Tanacetum coccineum
AAATAATATGGCTTTCTATTTGTTCAATCCTCCCCGACCTTCGGATTTTCTTTGTTAGCTAGTGTTTCTTATTATAACACTAACTATATCTAACAGTACTAAGTTCTTTAACTAACGGTACTAAGTTCTTCAACAACATATCTTGTAGAAGCTCTTTAATTCCCAACAGTTACTAATAAGCTAACTTTTTAGTAAGCCGAAACTATATTTAGCTATTAGCGTATGAGACACGAGAGATCCACAAACAACTTATTAAGAAACGAGAATCGAATAAGCAGCTGGGACTAAGTTTTTTTTTGTAAACATTCAACTTAATGAGATTTAAACTAATAAGCTATAATCGAATGAAATAAGTGCTTAACCAACCAAAAAGCTCTCTGATTGATTTAAGTGGTCCGCAAGCTCATGTAAATAAGCTGAGTGAATAAGCAACTCAAATGCAACTCATGGCCACTTTTTTTTTTTTTTTTTAACGTGATTGAATCGAGCTAATAAAAGAAATATCGAATCGAATAAGCAATAATCTTAAGCAAAGAAAAAGAGAAGAAAGTGAAATAAGCCAAGGCTTATTTGAGTATTTGAGCTTAGATCCAATCGAATAAGCTATATCATAACTTATTCGAATTATGAAAATAAGCTATTTAAGACAATAAAATATCTAAAAAAACCTTATTTAAATGAGGCGCCAACGAAAGTTTATTCTGAAGATCTTAGTTAGATCGATCTTAAAAGAAATAAGTATAAAACAATACGATAAGCTATGAGATAACATATTTAAATTCCATCTATTTATGAATAGAGCTAGAAAAATAAGCTCATAAAATAAGCTTTGAAGAGTGAGCTTATATGCGAAATAAGCCCAAGAAAAAGAAAGGGAAAAGAAGACTATAAGCCAAATGGATAAGCTAAATAACCTCAACAAACATCTTCATTATCTTTAAAATAAACAGTTACATTAAGCTTGAAATAAGCTAGAAATAGCTTTTACAAAAACTAAGATAAGCTAAGAGACATTTATAAGCTAAAAACAAAGAAATAAAAAACTACACTACTTTTTTCGTATCCTCCAAAAACTAATGAATCCCACGTATGATGTGTGTCATTTTATAACTAAAAAGATGTGCGAGGTAGATTTGTCTTTTCAGAAATCCAACCAATCAAAGCCCAAGAAACAAGGGTACGATCGTCATTATGCTGCTTAGCCAATCACAAGGGAACAACCTCAGATTCACAGTCTGTAAAAATGATTCACCAGTAAGAAAACGCCACGTATCCATGCCTAGTTGCTTCAAAATTACGCATTTAAATTCTCCTTCATTTCCTTGTACATGCTTATAACCGAATATTATTCTTAGAGTCATATAAGCTTGCCATGTGTATGCATTTGATAGGCCCAAAACAATTGAGTGGAAGGTCACATGACCTTGTGGGAATTAATTTCATTGCATGTGACAATGATGTCACATGACGTCACTCCACCTTATAATTCATATATTTTGATTTTGAGCTTTTTAAGATTGTTTGAGCTGGTCCGGCCCAATAAGATCCGAGGGCACCGTTGGACTCGTTTTTCCGTGCTCTTTCCAATGGCATGCTCGGGGACTTCTCACGACTTTATCTTAGCTTGAGTAATAATAAGACTTGACCAGATTTAGCCCGATAATTCCCGTTTTTGCACCGTTTTCAATCTTTTGTACCTGTAAGACATAAAAAACAATACACACATATTTGCAAGATAATTACTCATATTTTAGTGTTTTAATCCGTTTATTAGCGTTTTCTCGGGTACAAATGATCTGTGTTTTAGCGCACATCAGGGGCTAAAGCTCTAAACTTTAGATTATGCGTCAAAACATGTTTGTGAGTTTAATAAAGATAATTAAACAAGATAGCAAAAAAATATGGAATAAATAATGGTTAAGGCATGAAATGTCTGCAATGTGCTTGTAGGTACGGATTAGTGGTTAGAAAAGTCCTTAATGAAAAGATAGAATATGTGTATTGATGAGAAAACAAGTGAAAACAAAGAATTTAATAGGCCATGCAGATGATTAGGAAGTATACATCTAGTGACAATATGTATAAGATCGACATTGATTTGTGTGATAATAATACGATTGAAAGAATCAACTAAATTTATTTTCTTCAAAGGAAGCGATTGTTGATTCAAGAGGTTACAAATAATTTTGGATATTTCAATATTTGAGAATTCTTAAAAGAGAGATTAATTATCTTATGAACAAGGCAGCAAAACAATCATCAAGCAATACAACAAAAGATGAGTTAATCTGTAAAAAGAAGAATAGTCATGCATCGCGAGATGATTGAATGAGGATTTATGAGAAAGAAATTAAAAGATAAAACGCGAGAATGTAACGTATGAATTTGTAACGTCTTAGCAAATTACGTTTAAGAAAGTATGGCAATTGTAATTAATGATCAAAAGAATAACATAGAGGAATGATTCGCTTAACAAAATTTAAATCAATGAAATTTGAAGATCATTTGTTTCGAATATTGAGCAAACAAAGAATAAATTTGATCATAATAATGGTATGTTAGAAGTAGGTGTCATGATATAAAAATATAGCAATGGTCAAAAGAAGAAGAAATGAGCATAAAGAATCATTTGGTCAACAAAACGAACGTAGATAGTCCTTTGTTTTATGAGATTACAAAGCGGAGGACTATAAAGAGTCATCCATAAAGTTATTTGAGGTAACGTGAAGATTAATATTAATAGCTAAAAGAGGACACAATAAAAAAATAACAAATATAAAAAAAAAAAAAAAAAAACATAATTACTATGTCTTAAAGAAACAATATGTCAAGGATGCTAAACAAGATAGGTGAATTAATTGTACAAACAATTAGTTATTAAAGAAAGTTAAAAACTAGATAGTTAAACTAAACACATATTAAGGGAATGGCTTACCAAGGTTGTTAAAATGGGATATGAGAACTTAATTGCACAAACAATTAATTTATTAAAGGGAGTGGGTATATCTGTACCACAAAGCAAACAATACATTGAGAGTTTTTTTTTCAATATTTAATAAAAAGGTCATCATTAACTATGATGGTCGAGATTCTCTTTTCGGAGTGGGAGCTGTTGGGTGTGTTGTTCCCAAATGATATTCTAGTCGAATGACGTGACATTCATTAGCGTGGTTTGTCTAGGGGGTCTTTATGCGTGATTCGCTCTCTGAATCTCGGATCTTGTTTCGTTCTAAGCGAAGTCAGCCATACGTTGGCGATACATCGTTTTGAGACATTGACTTAGTAAATTGGTCTTATCTGCAACATAATTCTCCAAAATCTCCAGGAGAGAAGAGAAAAAGAATAGGATGTTAATGAGTTGTGTTCCAAAAGTAGACGCTCCAAGGCACTACATACGAGGTGACAAGTTATTTATCGTATTCTAATTAGTCGGCATGATTAAATGCGGTGGTTACGTGATGACGTGTGTGTTTCAAAAGTACGGGGCGAGTGTTCAAAACTCGAAGTCAATGGTATCGACAAAATATGTCGAATTTCAATATCGTTGAAAATGGTATTATGGAAAATCATGAAAAGTTTTAGAGAACATTATATCGCTGACAATGTATTTAGAAGGTTTTTGAGACCGTTGTATCACTCACAACGTCTTGAAAATAAATGAGACCATTGTGTCACTCACAATGTCTTAGAAGAGTCTTAGCATTCATATAAGGAAACCTTATATAAAAAAATATAGTGACGCTCTAGAGAGTAGTTATAGGTGACCAAACATAGTCAGCATTTATATAAATTCTTTTTATATAAATAAGTAACGGTAATCTCGAAGATAAGGTAAAAGATCAAAAAGAAAGTCAAGTATTATATTAATAATTATCCATTTTTTACTAATACGCAAATGCTTGAGAGAGTAATATATAAGGAACAGGTAGTATGCGAGCACGGTAATCAGACTTTACCGAGGAGAGACTCTATATTTTAAAAAATTGTCATGTCTAGTTGAAAATGTCCAGTTCTCTTATGACCATTTGCTCATGATTCCAATTTTCACACCCCCAAAATCCTGGCTGCAGCGAAAATGTTACATTAGGGTGCGACGTCATGGAACAAGGTACAGTCACAGTAAAAACTGGACCTTAAAAAGAAACGTTTTAAAAACACATTTCAAAATGTTTCTCATTCAATACATTAAATATCATCGAGTTTGCAAAAAGGTCCCCATCAATTTTTAAAAATAAACACATGTGTTTAAACATTATATAACGTTTTGTTAAAGTTTAATCGAATGTAAATAGAGAACTAGTCTTTGAAAATAACTTAGTGTTTTTCAAAAGAAGTTTTATCAAATGTGTATAAAGTATAAGTCTCCAAAGTATATATGCGTGTGTCTCTACATTCCGAGCAGTTCATGAAAGAACTGAGATTAAGCATGCTAAAAAGTCAACAAATTTGTTGAGTGAATTAAGTAGGTTTTTAAATCATAAAATCATGATTAAGTAAATCGAGTAAGTTATTGTAAAATCAAACAGTTTAGGTGGATCTTACGATTTAAGTAGTGTGACAAGAAACGATTTCACAAAGTCTAAAAGAAATAAATATTATTGCTCCAAGTCATCGAAACCGAACCTTAACAGTATGCATCACCCCCTATCTGGTTTATGCCCCTTCAAAAAAAGTAGGATGTTTGCCAAAACAACCCACAAAATTGTACCTCGAATTCAAATGTATAAATGAGTACGTTGGTTGGTATTAGTTGTTGCATACCCGAACGCGGGTTGTTAGTCCCAATAGATCTATTCTTACAAACCATTCTCCTGTTCGTACACATAGAAATTAACGGTCATGATAATAGGGACTTTATAGTGAAGTGATGGACTCAGGAAATTAATAATCACGCATAGCATGCTAGTTTAAAAAGCACTTTTGTCAAACGAATGTAATGCAAAAATGTAATCATACAACGGGAGTTTTAAAAAAAAGTAAGTAAATAATTAAGGCTATGAACGCACCTTACACAAAGTATTGATTTCGAGAATAATCAACAAGTGTAATAACCCAACGATCCCAAAATGCGACAACAATGAAGATGAGATGATATGGCTTAGATCTAAACCAAAAACCCAATAATACCAAATCTACATGCTCAATACCCATATTTCCTTGATAGCTCCAGACCACAACTCGATGACCAATAACTATTTCTAATATCTAGAACTTTAAAGTTTAAAATCATTGACTACTGATATGTAAATTTGGTTTAAAAGTAAAAAAGAAAAGAGTACAATAATTAATGGATTAACAAGTACTTGATTGATAAAAAGACTAAAAATTATAGAGAACCTATTTTTATCAATTAAACAGAGTAGGTGACTAAAATTTAGAAAAAAAATAATTTAGATACTTCAGTTAGAAAAGAAAAAATATCTTTTTCTAGATAGACTTCAAAATGAAAGGAAAAGTATTTCAAGGCGTTGGAATATTTAGTAGAAAACTATAACTAGAATTTAATGAAAGAAAACTACTAGTTTTATTAAATGTTTGTTGTTAGAATTTTAGATCCAAGAAAATTAAGGTAAAGGATAATTATAAATTATAACATAAAGGGATAACAGATTTAATGAACATTAAATGTTTGATACACTAATCGAACAAAAAAAAACAGCATTTAAGAAAAGAAAATGTTTACATGCCTTCGGCAAGATGATATCATATTTAAAAACGTATAACAAGGAAATAACCATAAAAGTATCAAATTCAAGTATTTATAAGACAATTGCAAGTATTTTTAAGGGAGAATTGACACTAAAAATTATCAAATATTTGATGTTATCAAATATCCCCTACTTGAAATGAATCTATAAAAGAAATGAATCCATACTTTATTACTATTTTCATGTTATTATTTTAATCCATACTTTATTACTATTTTCACTTTTGAGTAAAATTTTGCTTTTTACTATTTACCCGATTAGTTATTTTACGTTCCTAGTTAAGCTTGAGCCGTCATTAGGTTTATTATCCGTCTACGTGTCTTACGTGGTTTACTACTTTCATAATATACACCAAAGGTTTATAATTTGTATTTTTAACATTTTTCATTTTCACTTTGTGTTTACGCCAAAACCTTGCATTCTTTACATTTGTATCTTCTACATTTATTTAACATTCACCTTTTTTACACAATTCGTAATTTTCGAGTCATTATTTAATCTTGTACTTATACTATTTGTTTTAAGTTTGGAGACTGTAGCGGTCTATAAATTTCAAATCATTATTTAAATCTATATTTTATTATTTATTTTACATTTTGAGTAAATGTTACTTATTTTGATTAACCGGATAAGTTATCTCACGTTTGTAATAAAAAATTTATACTCCCTCCGTCCCATAATAAATGTCCACTTTGACTTTTTTTAGTCTTTTATGTTCAACTTTGACCATCAATATTTTTATTTTTGTTATATAGTACTTGATAAAAATTATACTAATGAAAACACATATAAAACTCAATCCATTTATATATTTTTTATCAAGTATTATATAACACAAATAAAATTATTCATAGTCAAAGTTGAACAAGAAAGACTTAGAAAAATCAAAATGGACACTTATTATGGGACGGAGGTAGTAAAAGTGAACCTGACTTTAGACTAAATATTTGTCTATGTGCTCAACATATTTTTATTATCTCAGATAAGTATCCCATATGTTGTAATTTTATATTTATCGTATATGTTTTCACTTCGTGGTTCCGCCTTAACTCTTACAATATTTTACGTTTTTACCTATTAGCCTTTTATATACGCACTTAACATTATAAAAAAGTATACCAAGACATATACACGTATGAATCAATGTGGCATACACTACTTTCACCTAGTGTCCAATATCAAGACCAAATTTACTCCAACTAACATAGGCCCACATTCATTTTTTTGATATAGAACAAAACCTAAGAAATGGAGAAAGAGAAGCGGCAGACATTGTGTGTGTCTACACACACACTCAAATCTCAAAATTTATACATTACTCATCTTTGAATATTGTAATTTTTTAGTTCAAATCAGTAGTTAAAATTATATTATATGTTCTTGGTATTCAAGTAATATGCCTTTTGTTATTTACGAAAGATCAAGTATTTCTAATTCATTTTACTAATTAATCGTTTGACGAATTTTAATTTTCGTTGAACCTATGTCTAGTTTTGTTTGATCTAGTTCAACTTCAAAAGGCTTTTATTTTTTCTTTTTAGTCCAAGACTTATTTTTATACGTTTTTAAATATGATATCATCTTGCCGAAGGCATGTAAACATTTTCTTTTCTTAAATGCTGTTTTTTTTTGTTCGATTAGTGTATCAAACATTTAATGTTCATTTAAATCTGTTATGCCCTTTATGTTATAATTTATATTATCCCTTTACTTTATTTCTTGGATCTAAAATTCTAACAACAAACATTTAATAAAACTAGTAGTTTTCTTTCATTAAATTCTAGTTATAGTTTTCTACTAAATATTCCAACGCCTTGAAATACTTTTCCTTTCATTTTGAAGTCTATCTAGAAAAAGATATTTTTTCTTTTCTAACTGATGTTACTGATTTATTTTTTTTCTTAAATTTTATCACCTACTCTTGTTTAATTGATAAAAATAGGTCTCTATATTTTTAGTCTTTTATCAATCAGTACTTGTTAATCCATTTAATTATTGTACTCTTTTCTTTTTTACTTTTAAACCAAATTTACGATATCAGTGTTAATGTTTTTACTTTTAAAGTTCTAGATATTAGAAATAGTTATTGGTCATCGAGTTGTGGTCTGGAGCTATCAAGGAAATATGGGTATTGAGCATGTAGATTTGGTATTATTGGGTTTTTGGTTTAGATCTAAGCCATATCATCTCATCTTCATTGTTGTCGCATTTTGGGATCGTTGGGTTGATTATTCTCGAAATCAATACTTTGCGTAAGGTGCGTTCATAGCCTTATTTATTTACTTACTTGTTTTTTAAAACTCCGGGGGAGATTACATGTTTGCTTTACATTTTGGACAAAAGTGCTTTTTAAACTGCATGCTATGCGTGATTATTATTTCCTGAGTCCATCTACTGCCACTTTAAGTCCCTTTTATCATGAGCCGTTAATTTCTAGTGTAGCGAACGTGAATGTTGTGAATAGATCTATTGGGACTAACAATCCCCGTTCGGGTATGCAACAACTAATACCAACCAACGGACGCATTTAACATTTGAATTCGAGGTACTATTTTGGGTGTTTGGCAGAACATCCTACTTTTTGATGGGGCATAAACCTGATTGGGGTATGCATACTGTTAAGGTTCGGTTTCATGAGCTTGGAGCAATAATATTTATTTCTTTTAGACTTTGTGAATTCGTTTCTTGTCACACTACTTATTACTTAAATCTTATGATCCACTAAACTGTTTGATTACAATAACATTACTCGATTTACTTAATCATTTTTTATGATTAAAACCTATGAATTCACTCAACAATTTTGTTGACTTTTTAGCATGCTTAATCTCAGGTCTTTCAGGAAATTGCTCGGAGGGAAGTCACACGAATATATACTTTGGAGACTTTACATTTTACACATTTGATAAAACTTCTTTTGAAAAACACTATGTTTTTTAAAGACTTTCTCTTATTTTACATTCGATGAAAACTTTATCAAAACGTTATTAATGTTTAAACACTTGTGTTATTTTTAAAAATTGATGGGACCTGGTTGCAAACTCTGATGTTTTAATGTATTGAATGTGAAACATTTTGAAATGTGTTTTAAAAACGTTTCTTTTAAGGTCGTTTTCTGTGACTTGTACCTTGTGCCATGACGTCGCACCCTAATGTTACTTTTTCGCTGCAGCCAGATTTTGGGGGTGTGATAGATTGGTATCAGAGCAATGGTCATAGAGAACTGGGACATTTTCAAAACTTAGACTATGACTATTTTTTAAAATTTAGAGTCTCTCCTCGGTATATCTGATATCCGTGCGCGCATACTTCCTGGTTCCTTATATTTACTCTCTCAAGCATTGCTATTAGTAATAAATGGATAATTATTATATAATACTTGACTTTCTTTTTGATCTTTTACCTTATCTTCGAGATTACCGTTACTTATTTATATAAAAAGAATTTATATAAATGCTGACTATGTTTGGTCACCTATAACTACTCTCTAGAGCGTCACTATATTTTTTTATATAAGGTTTCCTTATATGAATACTAAGACTCTTCTAAGACATTGTGAGTGACACAATGGTCTCATTTATTTTCAAGACGTTGTGAGTGATACAACGGTCTCAAAAACCTTCTAAATACATTGTCAGCGATATAATGTTCTCTAAAACTTTTCATGATTTTCCATAATACCATTTTCAACGATATTGAAATTCGACATATTTTGTCGATACCATTGACTTCGAGTTTGAACACTCGCCCCGTACTTTTGAAACACACACGTCATCACGTAACCACCGCATTTAATCATGCCGACTAATTAGAATACGATAAATAACTTGTCACCTCGTATGTAGTGCCTTGGAGCGTCTACTTTTGGAACACAACTCATTAACATCCTATTCTTTTTCTCTTCTCTCCTGGAGATTTTGGAGAATTATGTTGCTGAGAAGACAATTACTAAGTTCAATAGCTATCAAACGATGTATAGCCCAACGTATGGCTGACTTCGCTTAGAACGAAACAAGATCCGGGATTCAGAGAGCGGATCATGCATAAAGACCCCCTAGACAAACCACGCTAATAAATGTCACGTCATTCGACTAGAATATCATTTGGGAACAACACACCCAACAGCTCCCACTCCGAAAAGAGAATCTCGACCATCATAGTTAATGATGACCTTTTTATTAAATATTGAAAAAAAAACTCTCAATGTATTGTTTGCTTTGTGGTACAGATATACCCACTCCCTTTAATAAATTAATTGTTTGTGCAATTAAGTTCTCATATCCCATTTTAACAACCTTGGTAAGCCATTCCCTTAATATGTGTTTAGTTTAACTATCTAGTTTTTAACTTTCTTTAATAACTAATTGTTTGTACAATTAATTCACCTATCTTGTTTAGCATCCTTGACATATTGTTTCTTTAAGACATGTGCCTCTTTTAGCTATTAATATTAATCTTCACGTTACCTCAAATAACTTTATGGATGACTCTTTATAGTCCTCCGCTTTGTAATCTCATAAAACAAAGGACTATCTACGTTCGTTTTGTTGACCAAATGATTCTTTATGCTCATTTCTTCTTCTTTTGACCATTGCTATATTTTGATATTCTTGACACCTACTTCTATCATACCATTATTATGATCAATTGATTCTTTGTTTGCTCAATTATTCGTACAAATGATCTTTCATATTTCATTGATTTTAAATTGTTATGCGAATCATTCTCTATGTTTATTCTTTTGATCATTATTACATTTGTACATACGTTCTTATACGTACTTTCTTAAGTCGTTGACATATTCATACGTTACATTCTCGCGTTATCTTTTATTCTTTCTTCATATATCCTCATTCATTCATCTCGCGATGCTATGACTATTCTTCTTTTACGATTAACTCATTCTTTTGTTGTATTGATTGATGATTGTTTGCTGCCTTGTTCATAAGATATTTAATCTCTCTTTTAGAATTCTCAAATATTGAAATATCAAACTTATTGTAACCTCTTGGTATCAACATTCGCTTCCTTTGAAGATAAATAAATTTAGTTGATTCCTTCATTCGTATTGATTATCAACACAAATTCATTTTCGATCTTAATACATATTGTCACTTGATGTATACTTCTCTAATCATCTGCATGGCCTATTAAATTCTTTGTTTTCACTTGTTTTCTCATCAATACACATATTCTATCTTTTCATTAAGGACTTTTCTAACCACTAATCCGTACCTACAAGCACATTGCAGACATTTCATGCCTTAACCATTATTTATTCCATATTTTTTTGCTATCTTGTTTAATTATCTTTATTAAACTCACAAACATGTTTTGACGCATAATCTAAAGTTTAGAGCTTTAGCCCCTGATGTGCGCTAAAACACAGATCATTTGTACCTCGGAAAACGCTAATAAACGGACTAAAACACTAAAATATGAGTAATTATCTTGCAAATATGTGTGTATTGTGTTTTTATGTCTTACAGGTACAAAAGATTGAAAACGGTGTAAAAACGGGAATTATCAGGCTCAATTTGGTCAAGTCTTATTATTACTCAAGCTAAGATAAAGTCGTGAGAAGTCCCTGAGCATGCCATTGGAAAGAGCACGGAAAAACGAGTCCAACGGTACCCTCGGATCTTATTGGGCCGGACGAGCTCAAATAATCTTAAAAAGCTCAAAATCAAAATATATGAATTATAAGGTGGAGTGAGAGTTAGTGAGTCATGTGAAATTCATTGTCAATATGCAATGAAATTAATTACCCAAAAGGTCATGTACCTTCCAATCTAATTGTTTTGGGGCTATCAAATGCTTACACATGGCAAACTTATATGACTCTATGGAATAATATTCCGGTTAGAAGCATGTTCAAAGGAAAATGACAGGAGAATTTAAATGCGTAATTTTGAAGCAAATAGGAATGGATACGTGGCGTTTTCTTACTGGCGGATCATTTTTACAGACTGTGCATCCGAGGTTGTTCCCTTGTGATTGGCTAAGCAGCATTATGACGATCGTACCTTTGTTTCTTGGGCATTGATTGGTTGGATTTCTGAAAAGACAAATCTACCCCGCACCTCTTTTTAGTTATAAAATAACACACATCAGACGTGGGATTCATTAGTTTTTGGAGGATACGAAAAAAAGTAATGTAGTTTTTTATTTCTTTGTTTTTAGCTTATAAATGTCTCTTAGCTTATCTTAGTTTTTGTAAAAGCTATTTCTAGCTTATTTCAAGCTTAATGTAACTGTGTATTTTACAAGATTATGAAGATGTTTGTTGGGTAGTAGTTAGCTTATCCATTCGGCCTTATAGTCTTTTCCCTTTCTTTTTCTTGGGCTTATTTCGCATATAAGCTCACTCTTCAAAGCTTATTTTATGAGCTTATTTTTCTAGCTCTATTCATAAATAGATGGAATTTAAATATGTTATCTCATAGCTTATCGTATTGTTTTATACTTATTTCTTTTAAGATCGATCTAACTAAGATCTTCAGAATAAACTTTCGTTGGCGCCTCATTTAAATAAGGTTTTTTTAGATATTTTATTGTCTTAAATAGCTTATTTTCATAATTCGAATAAGCTATAATATAGCTTATTCGATTGGATCTAAGCTCAAATACTCAAATAAGCCTTGGCTTATTTCACTTTCTTCTCTTTTTCTTTGCTTAAGATTATTGCTTATTCGATTCGATATTTCTTTTATTAGCTCGATTCAATCACGTTAAAAAAAAAAAAAAAAAGTGGCCATGAGTTGCATTTGAGTTGCTTATTCACTCAGCTTATTTACATGAGCTTGCGGACCACTTAAATCAATCAGAGAGCTTTTTGGTTGGTTAAGCACTTATTTCATTCGATTATAGCTTATTAGTTTAAATCTCATTAAGTTGAATGTTTACAAAAAAAAACTTAGTCCCAGCTGCTTATTCGATTCTCGTTTCTTAATAAGTTGTTTGTGGATCTCTCGTGTCTCATACGCTTTAGCAAAATATAGTTTCGGTCTCTTACTAAAAAGTTAGCTTTTAGTAAAATGGTTGGGAACTTATAATAGAGCTTCTACTAAGATATGTTGTTGAAGAAGCTTAGTACCGTTAGTTAAAGAAAATAGTACTGTTAGATATAGTTAGTGTTATAATAAGAAACACTAGCTAACAAAGAAAATCCGAAGGTCGGGGAGGATTGAACAAATAGAAAGCCATATTATTTAGAGAGAGAAAGAGTAGAGAGAAGATGTGTGTGTCTAGAGAGAGAAACACGCACACCTTATTACAAAATTATGAATCCTCACCCCTCCATGGAAGTATGGAGGGGGTATATATAGGTCAAGACAGGGGGACACTATTTACTATCTTAACAGTTATAGTCCATGTAGTTCTTGCCTAATGAATAACTAATGTTTAATTCTGAGATGCAGACACAATATTTTAAGGCTAACAAATCTTCCCCCAATATGTGGACATATGGAATTACTTACAAATTGTTCCTATCTGTACAAATACCAACTTAAATAACGTATTCCAAAGCGCTTCCAAAGCTTACGTTGTCTTCGAAAGTTCTCATGGTCTTTAGAAACTTGTACTCCAGCTTGGATCTTCAGTGTCTTTAATTGTACAGGAACCATTGTAGTATGCATGAGTTGGATTAACTTCCCCCAAATTCATGCAGCATGTCTTGAAAAGCTTTCTTCATAGACTCCTTTTTGGCGAAGTTTCTTGAATCCGCTCCCCAAATCGAACTTCCCTATCTTAAGCAAGTCTGAAAACTTTGATGTTAGCTCACAACCATCTTCTACTTGTCATCGACGTGCACAGCGGAAATTTATAGAAGTCAACCACACAACGACCACTGCTTTTATCATTAGGGCTTGGTGGATATTCGTTTCGGGGGTACATGCGAGGAAAGAAATCAGCAACAAATTCTTCTCCACTATGAATAATACTTCACAAACTTACTAAGTAAAGTAGTATACACTGCTTTCCCTTTGGAAGTTGACACGCGGGTAACATCAAAGATAAACTAAGTCCCGGATGTACAAACATTTTCCCCACATGATGGTTGCGAACTCTCGGAAGCATCATTGTCGTGTACGTCCATATACTCGAGAAGTTCTTGTCATAAGCACAAATCTTGATTTACAAAAGAATCATTACTTCTTTTGACTTCACATACGTGAGGAGGTTGAAGCAAGAACAAGAACACCTTGGTATAATCAAGGTCTTGAATGAATGTCATTGAAGAAATACTTAAAGATTTTTGCTTAGAACTGTGAAGTATCGTGGTTCTTGAAATGGCACAAAAATCACCCTGTTGAGAAGTGCTGGATTTATTGCATCTCAACCTTTAAACTCTCTGGCTAACTTTCCAACCTCGTATTCTGTCGGCTATTGTTGTAATCACTTGGTGAAGTAAAACCCGAATGTCCCCTCCTTGTTTGCAACTTTGATCCTACTCCTCCTAGGTCTAGCTGTCCTTTCCCTTCTAAACTAAACACTCCTTAGAACTTTCTTCCACCAAAACCATGCCTTTCCTAAAATTCTTCTATATAAACATCATTCATTTTCATCTCAAATCACCACTTCTCTTATACACATCTCCTCAAAGTCCTAATGTCATCTTCTAACAAATCTCCCCATGACTACTTACGAAAACACAAAAGAGCAATTCTTGAACCTTGGAGACAAAGTCACAATCTTCCACCATCACCAACTTCTCCTCTACCAAATAAGACTAAACACACTTCTCTTATAACAATAAACCCTCTCTCATCTTTCTCACCTCCTCTATCTCCAAGCAACTCACTACCTAAATCTCCACCAAACTCTCAAATCTTTGATACCACTCTTTTGCCTCCTTCTCCTAATTCATATAATCCTACATCCTCTTTCTTACCTCCACAAATCTCTACTCAAAATCATAGTGAAAACCATTTGCATGAACTACTACACCTTTCAAATCTTCTTGATATCAACATTCAACATGCAATTGAATTAACAAATTGTTCATCACCCACCTCACCATTCACTCATCCTCCTTATCTAGACCAAGTAAATTTTCATTAGGACTTTTGTCACTGTTGCTTGGGAAATCGTGAAATCTTCAATGTTTTGAAAGATGACATCAACCGAGTCAAATCTCTCATAATTGGGCCCTCAACTCTTTTTCCCTGATTCATCACTACAAACTCTCCTTAAAATATTTCCTAAATAATCTACTAGCTTACTTTCATTAGATGCCCTAATTATGTTATGTTATGATTATCTTATGTTGTATCTTCATATATTGTCATATATGGCTATATATGATCTTTTTAGAATTTGAATGAACTTTATTTATGAAGTATGGATTATAATGTTGAGATATTCGTCATGCTATGCTGGTTTGCACTTGTACTTCTAACCTTGTTTTGTAGCAAACAACTTATCATAAGATCAATCCCTTAGTGCCCCGAACAAGGGGGAGCATACATCAAGGGAGAGTCTTTAATCGTCGATTTCTTTCTCTCTACTACAACTCGACGATCAACCTTTTTGGATTCGACAAAAAAAGGGAGAAATAGAATTTAACTCATTAATAATTTATAAACTTCCAATTTTATACCAAATGAGTTTATGTTTTGTCATCATTAAAAAGGGAGAGATTGTTAATACAAATAATGTCTAAAAATGTTATTTATATTTTTCGACCTCTCGATGTTTTGATAATAACAAAATGTGAAAACGTTTATAAATTACTAATCGTAAAATTCTATTTCTAAGATTAATCACTTAAGGTATGGATAAACAAATCATTAAACATGATTAGTGATCAAGAAAATAATTTTTGTCCTAAACCTTACATTTTTACAAAAGTGTTTTTTACAAAAATATAAACATAAAATAATTATTTATAAAAGAAATGTTTTATTAAATTAATTAATTTGAAATTAGATTCTCCCCCCCCTAAAAATGGAAGGTTCTAAAACAGATAACATCTTCCCCACAAAAAGACAAAAATGAGAGTGTAGTCTACGGCGGCCCCCTTATAGGTCTGGCGGCCCCCTTATATATTAGGGACCGTCGGGACCGCAGTCAGTACAACTACTCTTTTTTTGTGCCTATAAATACTGGGTCACCCCATCTGAAAAACAGAACCTCTTTGTTGGGAATTAAAGAGCTTCTACAAGATATGCTGATGAAGAACTTAGTACCGTTAGTTAAAGAACTTAGTACTGTTAGTTATAGTTAGTACTGCTAGTACAATGTTAGTACTGTCAGCATATAGTTAGTACTGTTAGTTATATAGTTAGTACTGCTTATAAGATATGCATGAGTTATATTAGGAATAGATATGCATGATCTGTTAACGCGTTTTGTAAGCCTATTAGGGTTTTTCCTTGGTGTATAAAAGGAACCCTTACGGCATAGTTAGAAAATATCATTGATAGATAATAGAAGCAGATCAATATTCATAGATTAGTTGTTAGGCAAAACATATAGTTGTTTTGTGATTTGTTCAATATAAGTGAAAGTTCTGTGTTCATTGTTTGATTGTTTCTTCTGAGTATATAAAGGTTAATTCCGCATAGTCTTTATATATACACCACAAGGTTTCTAATCTAGTTGTTTAGATTTATCTAAACAGAACAAAAGATCCATTCAATTGGAACCATCAAGTGGTATCAGAGCGGGTGTTCTGAAACCTTGATTTAGAAGAAGCAAAACTAGATCCATTTCTGTGTTCATTCCCTAGATCAAAAACCATGGATCTTGAACAAAACAATTCTCTTGCAAAACTGCCACTTCTCAAGCAAGGTGAATATGACACATGGAGACTCAGGATAGAATCATACATTCAACTTCAAGACTATTCTCTCTGGGAGATTATAGAGGAAGGAAACTCTTTCAAGCCAGTAGCTCAAACCACTAGAGAGGCAGATGGTACATCTACTACAACAATACCTGGTGCTGTTACTGTAGAAGAGAAGATCCTAAAGAAGCAAGATCTTAAAGCCCGAAGCATTCTGATGATGACACTTCCAAGTGAGCATCTACTTACTTTCAATAAACACAAGGATGCCAAGTCTTTATTTGAGGCCATAGAAGCAAGATTTGGTGGTAATGAAGCCACCAAAAAGACTCAAAAGACACTCTTAAAGCAGATGTATGAAACCTTCAGTGCTTCTAGCTCAGAGTCACTTGACTCTATTTTTAACAGGCTTCAGAAGATTGTGAGTCAGTTAACTATCTTAGGTGAAATCATCACTCCAGAGGAACTTAACCTTAAATTTTTAAGAAGTCTTCCTACTGAATGGGGTATGCATGTTGTTGTCTGGAGGAACAAGTCAGATCTGGGCTCAATAAGTTTTGATGACCTTTACAACAATTTTAAGATTGTTGAACCAGAAGTCAAAAGAAGTGTAACCTCTAGCTCAAACTCAGGCTCTCAGAATTTGGCCTTTGTCTCAGGTCATAGCAGTACAAATGATGGTAATACTGCTAATGTTCATGTTAGTACTGGTAGTTCTCCTGTTAGTACTGCTAGCACTAATAATAGTACTGCTTGCCTTAGTGATGCCACAGTATATGCTTATTTGGCCACTCAACCCAATGGGTCTCAAGTTGTTCATGAAGACCTAGATCAAATTCATGAAGATGATCTTGATGAAATGGATTTAAAGTGGCAGTTGGCTTTACTAAGTATGAAAGCAAGAAAGTTTTATCAGAGAACTGGTAAAAAGATAATCATCAATGGAAGTGATACTGCTGGTTATGACAAGAAAAAGGTGGAATGTTTCAATTGTCATAAGTTGGGACATTTTGCTAGAGAGTGCAGAAATCCTAAGAGTCAAGAGAACAGAAGCAGGAATCAAGACAGCTCAAGGAGGACAGTGAATGTGGAAGAAGCTTCTCCCAAAGCTATGTTAGCTATAGATGGTACTGGATTTGATTGGAGTTACATGGCACAAGAGGAGGCTTCTACCAACTTTGCACTTATGGCTTTCTCTGATTCTGAGGTACAAAATAACAAAACTTGCTCTAAAACTTGTCTTAAAAATTATGAAGATCTTAAAACTCAGTATGATAAGTTGAGAGTAGAGCTTAGAAAGTCTGAATCTGATTTATCTAATTATAAAAGAGGGTTAGCTTCTGTAGAAGAACGACTGGTCTTTTATAAGAAGAATGAAAGTATGCTTAATGATCAGATTGCTGTTCTTAAAAGAGATGCTTCTTACAAAGACTCAGATATTAATGGTCTTGAGAAACAGGTAGAAAGACTTAAGAAAGAAAAAGAGGAAAATCAGTTTAAAATTGATAACTATGAAAATGCCTCTAAAAGTCTGGAACAATTGATTGCAAATCAAATATCTGATAACAATAAGAAGGGTCTAGGATATAATGTTGTTCCCCCTCCACTTACAGGCTTGTTTGCACCTCCTAGTGTTGATTTATCAAGTTCAGGAATTGAGAAATTTAAAGAACCTGAATTTGAAGGATATGGTGTTAAGGTAACTAAGAGTGCTAGTGAAAATGTCTCTAAGGAAGTAAAGAAAACTTCAGATGCTCCAATAATTGAAGATTGGGTTTCTGATTGTGATGAAGATGAGACTGTGGTGTTAGAATCCCTTAATGTTCAAAAGCCTAAGCAAGCTGATCAACCTAGGAAAGTTAGTCAAAACCCTAGGAACAACAGTACAAGCTGGAATACCCCAAAGCCTAAGAAATTAGGAGTTGGATTTCAGTTTACACCAAAAGCTTGTTTTGTGTGTGGGAGTTTTAACCATCTAATTAAAGACTGTGATTTTCATGATAAAAAGATGGTACAAAAACCTGTTTTGAACAATGTGAAAAAGGTGACTGGTCAAAGGGAAGTTAGACCAGTTTGGACTAATGCAATGAGGGTAAATCATCAAAATTTCTCTAATTCTAAAAGGAATTTTGCTCCAAAAGCAGTTTTAACCAAGTCTGGCTTAATACCAGTTAGTGCTGCTAGGCCAATTAATACTGCTGTGCATAAACCTTTTGCAAATGTTGCCAAACCAAGGACAAATGTTTTTCAAAAGGCACATTCATCATTAAGAAGACCTTTTTACCAACAAACAGTACTTAAAAACAGAAATTTGAGTAACCAAGTTAATACTGCTAATGTAATTTCTGTTAATACTGTTGGGAAGCAAGGGATTAATGTTGTTAAACCTACAACATACTGGGCATGGAGACCTAAAGTAAAAATGATAAATCGTAGTTGCAAGGAATACGAATTTTTGTTTGTAAGCAGATTTGACTATGTTGATTCCAACGGGTAGAAATTAAGTCAGTAATGGCATTGGGTTCCTAAGTGAAATTAATTCTGTCTTAAACTTTATGTGCTCTGTATGTTAGTACCGTTATTGCACTGTCTTTATCCCCCTATGTTTTAGACTAACATTTGCTGGTTCTACAAAGAATCATAGTTGGTCGACTAATGCTATAATATGAAAATCTATTAATATTAACATATATATACATTTATTTTAACCAATCATACTTTTTAACTCGATTTTTTTGAAGGGGAGGATTTTGATGAGAATGGATGTCGTTTAGTGTTAGTGTTACAATCACACACCAAATGGTCATCAAGTTCACCATGCTTAACAGGCATAGAATTGGTAGTTCATAGCAAAGGTTTGTGGTAAAGACTTTCAAATCTGATCATGATTGGACAATTTACAAAAATTGTAGGTTCTCAACTACCTTACTTCATGGTGAAGAGTAGGCTAGTCCAGGATCAACAGTTTTTTCTGGTTTTCAAAATTTTTTTTTTAAAAAAAAAAAAAAAAAAGGAAACTAAAACTCAAATCTGTTGATAGCTGATAGTTTGCTAAAAACTATATGGTTATCAATGCACCATGTTTTACAATAAAGCATTAACTATTCCAAGGCAAACGAAAACTGGTAAAGAATCATCAAATCCATTTATGGCTGGTAGTTTGCCAAAAACTATAAGTCCAATGATCCACATCGCTCAAGAAGTTATACTCTTAAAAGAGGAGAGGACAGTCTGTAACTTATAGAATTGATGAATTTATGTACCAAATTGATTGAGAATGTTACTATTTTGGAAGATGTGTTTAAGAAGACTCATACTCAGACTCTAACACTCTTTGATAAAGAAAGTTAGAAGATCAGAAAACAAGCTTAAATTCTACAACAAAAGAGTTTGATTTTGGAAGATTCTGTCAAACAGGGGAGGATAGTAGAAAGATGATTTATTAGAGAAGTATGAAAAACTTCATGTTATGCTTGGTGTTAAATAGTTCTATTGCTCAAAATTACAATTGTCGGTACTAAACTAATCAGTTAGTACTGTTAGTTCAAACTTAGTACTGCTAAGTGACCGTTAGTACTGTTTGAGCCATAACAAAAGAGCCGTTGAGATAGTTCTATTTTAAAGATTACATAATAAGCTCAAATCTTTTATAGACAGTTAATATAAACTCTTGTACACTTCTTACAAAATTCCAGATTGTTAATTAATTCATTAAAATGACAACTTTGGAGTCTTGCAACAAACATAATATTATAAATTGGGAATATATTTTGCTGGGAATGACAGAAGCAAAAGATTCTGAAGTTTGCAAGATTACAAGAGCTGATGGAACTTCAAGTTTTCATGTTATGACAAACTTCATGTTATGCTTGGTGTTAAACAGTTTTATTGCTCAAAATTACAACTGTCAGTACTAAACTAATCAGTTAGTACTGCTAGTTCAAACTTAGTACTGCTAAGTGACCGTTAGTACTGTTTGAGCCATAACAAAAGAGCCGTTGAGATAGTTCTGTCTTACAAAATTCCAGATTGTTAATTAATTCATCAAAATGACAACTTTGGAGTCTTGCAACAAACATAATATTGTAAATTGGGAATATATTTTGCTGGGAATGACAGAAGCAAAAGATTCTGAAGTTTGCAAGATTACAAGAGCTGATGGAACTTCAAGTTTTCATGGAGATTTTCAAGCATTGTTAAGAAGACTTGACAGACAAGATTTATTTCAACTCTACAGTTTGGTTCAAGAAAGATATAAACATCGTTCAATTGAAGGTCATGATTTAGATTTATGGGGAGATCTGAAAATGATGTTTGATCCAAATGAAGAAGATGACATATGGTTGAACCAACACTATTGGGAATTGCTGAGGTGGAAACTACATGAATACAGTGGTGTTCATTCTTTATTCCTAGAGGGTACTTCAATTCAGATTAACATGCTAGTAGACAAGAAGTATCCACTGAAGAAGGAAATCTTGAAGAAGATGATCAACTTGAAGATTGAAGCAGAAGAAGAAAGTGATATGGCATCTGAGCTTATAAAGTTTATCAAATCTCAGATTGCAGAACAGAGTTAGTGTGATTTTTCAGCAAATGAATATGAAGATTTTTGTAAAAACCAATAAGCAAGGAAGCTAAAGTGTTTGAAAGAATCCTCTCAAAATCAAAAAGCTTTAATTCAAGAAACTTAAGATTTGAAGGTAAATCATAAGTTTAGTACCGTTAGTTGAAGAACTTAGTACTGTTAGATATAGTTAGTACTCCTAGTACAATGTTAGTACTGTCAGCATATAGTTAGTACTGTTAGTTATATAGTTAGTACTGCTTATTAGATATGCATGATCTGTTAACGCGTTTTGTAAGCCCATTAGGGTTTTTCCTTGGTGTATAAAAGGAACCCTTATGGCATAGTTAGAAAACATCAATTGATAGATAATAAAAGCAGATCAATATTCATAGATTAGTTGTTAGGCAAAACATATAGTTGTTTTGTGATTTGTTCAATATAAGTAAAAGTTATGTGTTCATTGTTTGATTGTTTCTTCTGAATATATAAAGGTTAATTCCGAATAATCTTTATATATACACCACAAGGTTTCTAATCTATTTGTTTAGATTTATCTAAACAGAACAAAAGATCCATTTAACTGGAACCATCATTTATCATTTTATGCATATATGAGTTCTATATAGTTAAATCACCATTAGGATATGTTTAACTTGTAAAAATGGATTTTTCTTGTAAACATGATTTTATGAACTTATACACATGTTATATGTATGTTATTATGATGTTATAAAAGGGATATAAGTCTTGTACACTCATGGGTTAAGTATAAAAAGTTGGTATAAGTTTATGGTTAAAAGTTTACTTAAGAAAGCTTATGATTTCATGTGATAAGTGGACTTGTTGATCTTGTTGATCTTGGACAAAATATGGACAAATGAACTTTATAATATATAATACATAAAATATTAAGAGTTATAAAGGCCTTGTGGTAATTTAAGTAGTTAAAAAGTATATAAAAACAAAGTTATATAAATAAACTCAAAAAGATATATAGGGGTTGTTTTGGTCCGAAATTTTAAGCATGGATTTTATGTTTTATAAAAATACTACATGTCACAAGGATCGTGGGCATGTAAATAACTCGAAAAATCGATTTATAACGAAAGAGATACGACGATTTCAAATTTACGTTAAATATATACTTTTATAAAACTATTTTTATAAAAGTTACTGTTTACATCAGTGATTATTATTTTTAAAACATCATAAATAAATAGAGATTTCAATTATGAAAACGTGCTCGAAAGAATCGCTAAAAATGGAGTTACAACGAATAAGTTACGACATTTACGATAACTAAATCTATAAAAATAAATATATAACTGTTAAGAACAGTAAAAATCACTATTCATCAGAAAACTCAGATTTTTAAAATGTTATATTTTGATAACTCGTCCTAATACGAAGGCGTGGATGTAAGAAACAAAAGAAACGGACTTAAAACGAGAAAATTACGCCAGGCAAGCATTAAACGTTAACGATTTATTCAAAACCCCCCCCCCCCCCCCCCCCCCCCCCCCCCCTAATTATATGTAATGTATACATATAAAATGAATGTACAAGCCTTTAAAGCATAATGCACCATATTTGAATCATATTTCCCCTCCAAGTCAATGTACAACTTATTTAAGCTCAATGTTCAAGTCAATAATGCCTAAAAACCTAATTAGGTCATTTAAGCTCCTAAACCATGTTTAAACTTTACACCACTTTAGCACAAGGTACAAGTACTTAATTCATGACTCCTAAACCCTAATCTATCCCTAATATTAACCCTAATCCATGTTTTAAAACCCTAAACCATAAAACAAAACCCTAAACCCTAATTTTACTTAAACCTTAAAACTAAGCCTTAAAACCTAATCCTAAGCCCTAAATACTAATCCTAAACACTAAAACTTAATCCTAACATTAATCCTAAACATTAATTTATCCTAAACACTAACCCTAATTCGAAATTAAACCCTAACAACCCTAATCGAACCCTAAACCTACCCGACACCTTTTTCCCTCTATTTCTACCCATTTTAAACCTAAGCACCCATCTTAGCACCTCTATGACCTCACCATGACATCACCAATCATCCTAGCAACCACCTCCATCACCTCCTTGCTAGAATACTTCGTTACCAAGGCTCTTTGTCACCTCCTTTATCCTTCTTGTAGTCGTGGCCTCCAAACAACCCCCACATCTTCATGGCTAGTTTCTAGCTTATAAGAATCACCTTACTAGCTCTCCTTAGTCACTTCACTAGCCTAGGACACTAAGCAAACCCAAACTTGGGCACCAAGGGTGTTTTCTCCCCTATAAATACACGAACCAAGCACCCTTTTCATTTCATCCCACACATCTCATCTCATACCCTCAAATGGAATTCTAATCCTTCCATAGCAGCAATAGAAGATCAAGAGAAGTCCCTAAGCTCATAATAGAAGCCAAGAAGCAAGAAAAATGAAGCCTTGAAGTCGTTACTAGGCGTACGAACCCGAAAACCCCATTTTGACCCATTTTAGCTCAAGTAAGCCTAAGATCTTGTTCCATAAGCTTATATTATGTACAATAATGTTCATAATACTCTTAAGATCATGTATGAACTCTTGTTTGAAGCTTTGAATCCTCAAACCCATGTGTTTTTGATAAAAACCCTAAAAATGACCCGTTTTGATTTTCTAGCTAACGAATCCTTTTTCTAAACTTTTGTTACGTTAGAACATCTTATTTTTGCTTATTCTAATAAGCTATAACCTGCAAATATCATTTGGAATCATAAAATAAGCTTGCATGGCTTTTTGGACTTGTTTTGCAAAAGTTTCCATGCATAGGGGTATATATCGTAACTTTCTGAAATTTATAACTAAAGGGGCTGAAAATGTCATTATTTCAAAGTTATAACTATAAGGACCTATTTTGCCAAGTTTCAAAGTTAAAGGTTTAAATTATATATACTTTATATATAAAGGACTAAACTTGTAAAAGTTTATAAACCAAGGGTATATATTGCCAATTTTGCAAACTTATAAAATATTATATTTTTATATTAATTATAAATATATATATATATATAAATTATTCTAGCTTTTGAAGAAACTTAAAATCTTATCATATCACGTTACTAGGGAGCTTCATATAAGGGATTTTATTTGGGTATACGTTTTGACGAGTTTGCTGGATTTACGATTTAAAGTGTCCTGGCTCCTCAAACGTTTACTACATGACCTCTGAATTATGATGGCCCGAACAGTGATACGATATTTGGTATACCTTCAAGCCCGAGCAAAACAATATTGGTGACACCTACAATCCATCATGGAGAAGTCACCCAAACCTTAGGAGGAGACAACCCCAAAATTCCCAAAATAAATTTTCAAACCCACCTAACCGGTTCCAACCCAACGGTTCAATCCCAACCCGTTCCTTCAATAACCGTCCTCAAAACTTTAACAATCAATCTAGTCTAGAAGGACTTGTATCTAACTTCATGGCATCTCAAGACGCTAGATTGTCTAAGTTTAAAGCCGATTTCAAACGACAACAAGGAGAGATGACCAACAAAATAGACACGTTGTTAAAGGCCATCACCGATCAAATAGCGGGTACATTACCTAGCGACACAGTTAAGAACCCAAAACTGAGTACTTCCCTAGTTTTGTCTGCTCGTTCTTACCCAACAATTGATCCCCAATGCTCATCTCACCCTTCCAACTCAATCAATACTATCAAGGCACATTTCAAGGAGGCAACCATTTCCCAAACCAGCCTGTGGCAACCCGAGATTGAAACCAAACCACCACAACCAGAAGAGCCCGAACCAACTCTTGAAGATGAATTCTAGGATTTGCATCTTAACCTATCGGTTCTTGAAGTCATAGCTCAAGATCTAATCTATAACGCCATATTAGATAAATACGTAGAGAGTTTAGAACTAGGCAAAAATGGATCAGCATTTGTCCAAGGAGAAATACCTGCAAAAATGGAAGACCCTGGGCTATTCACTCTACCTTGTAGATTAGGGGACTCAAAACCTTTCAGCACCTTGGCTGACCTGGGATCATGTGTGAACATAATCCCACTTTACCTCTTCAAAATACTTAACATCAGATTATTAGAAGAGTTTGACCATATCTTTAGGTTAGCTGACGGAACCAAATCCTACGTTAAAGACGTAGAAGTCCATATAGGGAAACTAAAACTATTAAATAAATTCTACGTGATCAATATGAAGAAGGACCCCGAGACCTCTTTGCTAGTAGGAAGAGGATTCCTAGCAACCGTCAACGCAGTTACAGATTGTAGGATGGCCAAATAGCGGCAGGAGAAGGAATCACTAGGTCGGTATTCAGAATAAAAGGAGTAGACTTAGGCGAGGAGGAAGCACCTTATTAGACCACACTTGAAAAAAAAGGAATCGTACAAACCACGACCTCACTCGGATGAAAAAGGCGCCCAAACCCCTTATTACGCTAGGAAGGACTTCTTAGACTGCCATTTACCCAGAGAATGGGAAGTTGCTAGAGATGCCGAGCTCAATCCTTTTAAGGATACCTTAGCGTTTAGGAGGATGGTAAAATTCTTAGGAGCCATACCCATTAACCTTAAAAGTAATATGCGGGAATCAGAGGACCTAATTAAAAAAACAATTAACTGGGATAAACCACCCAAAAACAGAGATGGAGCATGGCATGCCAAGATTAGACTAATCGACCCAGACGAAGAGGAGTTCACCAAAACCCTACAGTCAATCCCCACCACTAGGAAGCTCTCCGAAAAAAAAATCAAAGGGAAATCATCGATTTGGACCACTTCTATGACACGTAAAGACGTGTGACTCCGAGGAGTCTAGCTACAAGACTCGTAAAATAAAGAAAAACGCTTTTGGGGAGGCAACCTAATATTTACTTTTCCCACACATTAGGAGTGTCTTGTGTTTTATTCTTTTCACTATATTCTATCATGTTCGAACTCTATCTTGTAATCATACTTTGTATTGTTCTTAACTTCGTCTTATTTGCAATCAAATGTATTTTGCAACAATAAGTTTAGGGGAATTTATCCGGTTTTTAGAACCATGTTCAAACATGTTAAATAAATTATTTAGATTAATTCGCGTCAGTTTCAAGTCATATGAGTAAATTGTCAATTCTCAGGTTTTATGCAGCTATTTGTACATGAACTAACTTATGGAATCAAGTGCAGGAAATTTTTCATCAAAAAAAAAATTTCGTTTTCACATAACGTGGAGACGGCGTTACGATTTACACGCGACGCCGTCACCACGACACTTGTGACGGCGTCAGGATTTTCCTAACAGCGTCAAACGCACAGGTCCAGAAAACTTAAAGTTTTTAATTATTTTTGAAATTAAAACTTGCATAACATTTAAAATATGTATTCTTCTGTTATAAACCTGCAAAACCAACGAGTTTAACAATTCTCTCATTCTATCTTTACTGCTTTATCGAGTCAAACCCTAAATTCATATTATATATTTGAATTTCGCACATTTTATGCTTGGTGTAGTTGTTTTTGCCTTTGATTACATGTTATATTTGATGATAAGAAGCTTGGAAGTTCTTAGAAAGTTTCACTGGATGATTCTTGGATGACAATTTAACTAGTTATCACATGTTTCTTCTCCATTATTGAGCAAACCAGAGGAGTACTAGTTTCTTTTTCTTGTATTCTTTTCCCTTTATTCGTTTTTACTGGTACCTTTATAGAACATTGAGGATAATGCTCAACTCAAGTGTAGGGGAAAATAAGCCTTAGAAACTATTCTTTCATTTATCATTTGCTTTGTCCTTGAAATGATGGGTAATATATCGAAACATAGCATAAGAGGTAACTTTTGCCCAATTTTTTTTATGACACATACCGACGAAAACTGAGTATTATTAGCGTCTCATGGATAGGAATGTATATGACTAGCACAAAAACCCTCATAATTCTACCCTAAAATTATGAGGTTAGCCTTTAGATCTTTAGGAATTCGGGTATCCATTATTAATACCCAAGATAGTTTATACCTTTAGTTTTCTCGAGTTAAGGAGTGAGCAGTCATATGTATCTATTCTGTCGTTACGGATGTGTACATGTGGTCTTTGTCGCCTTTTCTGGAGCATTGAGATCGGTATTAAATTATATGAGTGTACCGGTAGTATATTAAATTCTAGAACTTGTTCTTGTGATGAATCCCGAGACCGCATAGTAAGTATTAGGATTTGCTTGATAAGAGGCATTAGGATTAACCCATGTTTTAAACCTGTAATTGTTATGATGGTCACACCGATCATATAACTATCCCACACCCTTGCCATGCACTCACCTTTAGTGCAGGATACCCCTAGTACAACCCTCCGAGCCTATCCTTTTTCACGGTTCTCGTAATTTTCTGGTTAAGCCGGACTATTTATGAAGAGCATTGTCACCCTTAAACCAATCGTTACACCTAAATCGCTTTAGCCTACCTTGTATGTACTCGCTATTAGTACATCATTGTGTTTAACCCGAGTTAATTATTTGAGTACACGGTTGCTAAGTCCTTATCCTTGTAAATATTGTTTTGGGACGATTGAGATTCATGGTAGTATTTATTTCGCGAATAATGGGGAAGAAAAGTTAAGTCAATGCCCCCATAAATTTGTTAGATGATCTCCATGTTATTTTGATCCACCTCAAATCGGGTCATTAGTTAGATTGTAAATATCGAGCATGTAAAAGCTCAAGTGTAGGGGTACGTGTTATAAACCCCAAGTTATGATGTATTATGTTATTAAAAAATAGAAAAGAAAAAGAAAGAGATTGATGTAGAGTTGTGTAGAGTTTGTATATCTTCGTTCGAGTCTTGGCTTAGCAACCAAACCAGCGTATATTCGTGTAAATAATTAGCTAACCCTTCCACTCCAAATTCACCCAAAGTCACCACCCAAATATATCACATTCGTTTACGTTTCCATTATATGTTATCTTACACCTACACCCCATAACCCTTAAAAAAGACCTCTTAGATAGTAATGAATAATGCTTGCACCTAGCGGTGGAGGTTTGATCATTTACCAAGCCTATGGTAATTTATATGCTATGGCAGGTAGTGAGTGTTGATATTTCGTTTCCCCTTATGTTATAATTTATTATACACCCGAGTGAAAGAGAGAATCCCAAACACTTATGTAAGGTGCTAGTATGTACTTTCCGTGCTTTTAATTACGAGGTCTAGAAGGTTGTGTTGTAAAATACTTTTAAAGAGTAGGTAAAATGACCCTCATATTGCTATTTTCTAGATAGAAAAGCTCATTTGCTTGAGGACAAGCAAATTCCAAGTGTAGGGGTATTTGATGAGGTGTCATTTTATACACTTTTTCGGGGTCGTTTAACCCTCTAAATTATGCATTTATGCCCAAAATAGGTACTTAATCGTTCCTTTTCAGGTATTCAGCATTTGGAAGGCATTTAGAGGAAATACACGTGACTTGGGATCATTTGGAGAAGAAGCGGACAAGACTACGGACCTACACCAACATTGCTCAAGAATTTCTCCTTAGAAGCTGGAGATGGCGACACAGATTACACGTGACGCCGTCACAAATCCTACCACGACGGCATCACAAGATATCGCAACGGCGTCAGCCCGCACGATCCAGCCCATTATCTAGAATATTCTTATCACGACGGCATCACGATTAAAACGCGACGCCGTCGCAACGATTTTCCTATAAATACAAATCCGATTTTAAGGTTTTAAGTGTGTAACTTTAGAATAAAAAGAGGGTACGAACCCTAGTTCGTTTAGCAGCTGTTAGGGACGATTTTAGGGCCTCAAAACCCTATTGTACTTCCTTCAATTTATGTTCTAATCAAGTAAGACTTATTTAATCATTCAATATGTCTTGTTGTGTGATTCTTATTTGCTCTTGCTTTATCTATAACATGCTTGGCTAAACCTTCTATTGTGTTTATTTATGATTGTATAAAACCTAGAATGTAGATCTTAGTGGTGTTGCTTCTTGTGATGAATATGCATGTTAGGTCTTAGAAAACCAGCTTTTGTCCGTATCGCTATTGATATGTCTAGGAAAACATGATAGTGTAGAAAGGATACCATCGGGTAACAGTCTTCATACTACATTGCCCCTTATATGGTTGATCCACTCTTAATATATTTCAAATGTATTTAATATACTTTTAGGGGTCTTGTTATAGTCTTCATACTACCTTACTTGTGCATTGCCTTAACGGAATATTAAATAGACGACAGGTTCGTGTAATTTGTTCATGACTTAGGAAATAATTACATAGATCATCACAAGTGTGACAAAGCAACAACACTAGGAGAAGCAATCTAGGGAGTAATACATGATTAAATAAACACAATTTTTTATTATATTGTTATCACCAGTAGTTTAGTTTATATTTAGTTTAATAGCTAAAACCAACCACCTCTCCAATATATGATTTTACCTGCTTTCATAAAAAATAAAAACACAAAAATAATCTTCCCTCAACCCTTGTGTACTATAGGATCTGACTTTATGCTATTCAGATGTAATGAGAGTGTTACCTTACTCAAAAATGAAAACTCCCTACTCCTGCTCACCTAAGATGACATGGTTTATTTGTGTACCATCTGTCTATTTGCTATGTAGGGAAAGCCATGCAAATGAAGAGCGTCATATATCTCGTAAAGGTGAAAAAAAGGCGATGAGCGTGTAAAATAAGCTAATCCAAACACCCCGTTAACCTTAGTTCCATAAAATTATAAGACCATTGTTGATATAAGCCAACGGTTTAATATTTTTTTCAAATAATGTTAGTGTTTTTATGGTTACAATAGAATATCTCCAGTTCAATATTTAGATACTGATAGTAAATTACGGCAACGATGCGAAACAAAGCGTAAAGCAAATCATATATAACCTTGGTTTTGCACCCATCGTCGTCTAAAGAATCGCAATCCTTCCCATCATCTTTGTCTATCTGGAGGTTTGTGTTCCTCTTCCAAAACTACTTTCCCTCTACCACATTTGTATTTGTTGGACTTCTAAAAAAGAAACCTATACACTTCTCATTCACCTAACCTGAAATAAAAGAGAAAATGGACAAGAGGTGTTAACAGGACACATATGGTAAGAAAAATAAGGGAGAACAAACTTGCTGAGCAGTAAGTCTAAATAAAGAATAGTACTAATCCCACATGTATGTTCATCAAAATAAGCTTTATGGAAACTCACGATAAAGATTTATGTATGAACAAACTAAGGAAAAAAACATATGGATGGTGGAAAACATCTCCATAATGAACTCATGTAAGCAATTTTACCGTAATTAGTTCATGAATTTGCTGCAACATGGAGAGATCGGTGAAAATGAGATCATTTGCCTGGAAAATAATATGACAAATAAGTGCTAGATTGATTGTTTTTCTAACAGTATATACTTTAGTGCATGTGTAGGTTATAACTTTAAAACCTTCTTTGGGAATCACTTTTAGTATTCTTGAAAAAGGGAACCCCTCTTCTAAAGGAAAACTATTACTCGAAATCTAAATCCCCAATAGAAGAGTTGAGTGAAACTATTTTAGGAAGTAGGTTCCTTAAGTTTTTTTGTTAGAATTTGTCCCAGGCCCGCTAACACTCGCTTCCACGGATTTCTTGAGGTGATCTCGCCTGACAGCCATTTCTTTGATATTTTGTTGAATGTGTTTGATACATTTCACTCCCTGATGCATATGATCCGATGTAGACCGCATCCCTAATAAAAGAAATCTAGAAATTAACATATTAGGTTTTGGAATAACATAATTGTAAGTCCAGTTCATTTTCATTCTTAAGGAGTTGTAGTTTCATAGACACAACTAATTGGTAATTACCAAGTGCTTGAAGATGTAGTTGTTTACCTTGACGAATTTGATTTGAAGTAGATCCCTAAGTGAAGCGTAAAATCTTAGCCATATCTTCTCTACGATGTCTTTCGATCTCTCGCGCAATCACAGAATTGGAATGGTTCTGAATAGAAAAAATAAGATACTATCACATATCATAAAGCTTGACATTGTAACCCGACCAATGACAGAAGTTTCTGTTATCAATCTATAACAGATAATTAATTAGCAAAGTTGACGTTTACTCCAATGAAAAACAATTCACACCAATACCTTAACCTGTTACGAATCAAAAATTCTGTCATAATTGAAATACCCCTCATTGTTTTTAAGAGCAAAACAAATAATAAAGACACAAACGAAAGTACAGTAAACAACAAAATAAAAAAAACCAAAACCGATATGTACTAACTCATTTTAGGTTTTTTGGTTTTTGGTTCTTCCAGTTTTTGGTTTTGGATTAAGCGAAACGGCCTCTTTCGGCGAGTTTACAGTTTATTTGAACCCCCTTATTACACGCCTCTTAAAAGCAATGATGAACCTGATTACTCAAAACTGCTTATCCCAAACACCCCTTATCATTTCCAGCAACCATCTTTGAAGTTTACTACTATAGTATTAGCTAACCACTAAAGACTTGAAATACAAAGCACAACCTTTTACTATTTTGAAATAATCGAACGTTGCGACAACTTCCTAATAAAGCGAATAATACCCCCTAATAATACGCCATTCATAACAACCCTTAATAACAACAACCACATGGCTCCTGAAATATGAAATTTTGCTATTGAATGGATGCTGAATTACAACCAATAACAGCCCTTAATAAGACACATACGTCCCTAATTACAGCCCCTAATAAGATGCCATCCAAACCACCCCTATAACAGCCAAGAGGCTGCTGAAATATGCAAACAACCCTTAATAATATCCAAAAACAATGCATTGCGATTACCTGATAATATAGATACACATCATTATTTTCAAGCTTGAAATTAAAAAAATGCTATCTGACAATAGAGATGTATCAAGGTTCGGGTTTGCTGTTTTCATTTTGGCTGCCACTCCATTTCTTTTCATCCATTTTAGCACATAAAACTTTCATACTTGACATTATTGAAAGTTAGCGACAGACACAACACACATTTGGCAACACTTTTCAGTGAAGACCAAAAAAATTTTTTTCATGGTATGATCAAACATGACTGCTTTATGTTAACATAAAAATGTGCTAGCACACAAAACCCAAGCATTAAACCGCTGCAAAGAGATCACATAATCTAATCATCAATAAGAGGTGTTTGTTTTGCTTATATTGCCGGCTTATGAGTTATTTGGTTTTGGGCTTATGTTTAATAAGCATATTTTTTGTGGGTTATAATATGCGAGATTTTAAAATAATGTAAAAATATAGAACTAATAAAATGATTGATGAACAAACCTCGTTGTTATTTGCCCAGCTTTTAAATGGAAGATACATGAGGGTACTCCCGGTCATTGTAGCAGAAATTCGTAGCCCCCTATCAGTGTCATGAAAGTCGATCTGCATCCAACCCACTGTATAAGAATACATAACAGTCGATTTTGCTATTTTGTACAATACAATAGTTTAAATAAATTATTTAGAAGTTTACTGTCCAAGGTAAAGTAAGATGTTATCCAGAAATATATTTAATTTCTTACTACAGATTGATAGAAAGCCACATGACTTTTCACACGAAAATATAAAAAGCATAACTACATAGTTAAAAGGAGATGAATACCTCTATATGAGAGTATTCATCATGCTTTGTTGGGGTAATACTTCCAAGCATATTTTAGCATAAAAATTGTGTTTTACAGCGTTGAACAGGAGTAGAACCTGGCTGAATAAGCTTCCTGCATTTTTGATCATGTAAAACTAATTGTTAGCTATTCCATAACTCTCGTTACACCTCATGAAGTTTTTTTTTAGACCTCAACACCAAGTTTCTCCACATTCAGGGCAACAAAATTAAGTTATAGCAAGTACTACAGTTATTACATAGAAAGTTCCAAGTACAATCATACTACACATAAAACAACCACCTAAAAGATCCCCCAATAATCATATCATTGGGCAACCACGTTTACCTTTATATCGTAGTGGGTTTATTAAATATAAAATTAAGATGACCCATCATCCGAAAACATAACAATTTTATAGAAATACCTAAAGCCATAAAAACATAATGAGCAGTTTTAATAAGCAATCCAAATAACTTACTAATTTCAGTTAAAAAAATCTTTAAAAACAAAAAAAAAAAAAAACCCCCCAAAATCATAAAAATGAGCTATAAGAATCCAATGTTTTTTTACTTAAGCCAACTTAATTTAAAGAACCCATATCAAACATTAATTTTAGGATATAAAATTTTTAAACCTCAAAGAAATAATAGTGAACTTTACATAAACAAATTTAGTGAACTTTGCATAAACAAATTGGTACCTTTTTGTGTTTATAGATCCCGATCACTCCGAAAATGTGTAATGCACTTGTAGCTGAAAAAAGGTACCAAGTGCATAAATATTCAGTTACAATAGCTATACGGATAAAAAAAAGGTAAGAGCGCTAAATACCCGCAGTCACGCAAATGTGCGTGACAATGACCATGTGAGCCCCCCTTCCTATCATTCCCATTAACCTATGCCAACACAAAAAACCGTAATTAAATCCAACTAATTAAAAACCCCAAAACCCAACCAAAATACCACAACTTAATTAAACCACCCAAATATTTCCAAATCAAATCAGTACAAGAAAAAACCTTAAAATTCGTTAATTCATTAATATACATAAATTAGGTCAGAAAAACCTACCTTGATTCTTATTGTAGAGCTTGTTGCATGCAATCTTTTTCTACATCTTCATCAAAAAATTCATACCTGCAAACTCTTGACTCTGAAGACGCATTTTTTGGTGGTTGTAGACTAAAAAGCTAAAAATAAAAGAATACTCAAAACTGATAATTTAATTAGGGTTAATAAACTTACATAATTGATTTGATTTACGCATGGAATCAATCACTCATGAGCACCGATTGCTTTATATCAATTTTTTGGTTTTTGTCTGTGTTACCGGCCGACGAGAGAGAGAGGAGAGCGATGTTTGTTGTGTGTGTGTTTTTTAGGTGTGGAAGTTTGTGGAAGAATGAGAAAAATGTGTGTAGATGGAAGCTTTGAGAAGACTGTGGGGTGGGGGAAAGGTGTGAGTGAAAAAGCGCGTGAAGTGGAGAGTAATAAATGCGCTCGGGGAATGGTGAATTGGGAAAATACCGCTCTTTGATATGGGTGCTACTATTAGTACCCCCTGACTCACCTAAGTACACATGTTATGTACTTTTTATTTATTTTGTCCTCCAGTTTACAGGGCAATACAGTTTTTAATCAATTTTTGCTTCGTACTTTTTGTCAGTTTAATACTTTTGACTTGTTAAACTTTATATTTTTTCATTTCGTATTTTCCGTTTCACAGTTTTATAATATAAACAAAATTACAAAAATAAATAAAAAAAACCAAAAAACATAGGGGGGGTACATATAGTATTTTTGGAAGGGTCTTTATACCATGAGCCATTTGATATATAGTTATAATGTAGGTAAGAATCTACTCTGTATGAGTACGTGTCCGGAACCGGTCCGAACTGGAATCGGACACGATAGGATCCAAAAATTGAATTTTGTGAAAAGTGTAGGGATGATCACGGGTCCGGAACCGGTCTGATTCCGGTCCGATAGGATCCGGAAAGTGAATTTTGTTAAAAGTAACAATCGAAAAACGAACCGAATATAAATATCCGTTTTGGTTTTGGTTTTGGTTCCGATGGATCCAGAAAATGAATGTGAAAAGTAATAATCGAAAAACGAACCGAATATTAATATCTGTTTTGATTTTGGTTCTGGTTGCGGTTCTAGTTCTTTGATCTATTCAGTTAGGAACTAATTTTATAAAAAATAAAATAAAAAATTTCGTGTACTAATGAATAATGAATTATGCCAATAAGTAGTAAAAAGCATTTGAATTTTTAAGCGTTTGCAATCATTTGTGTTTAAACCAATATTGTTTAACTCGCTGATTACGGTTTGAAGCCGAATCGGACCGATCAAGACTAAACCAGATCGAAAACCGATTTTGTTCAAAACACCGGACTAAGGACGGGACAAAAATAATCGGTCCATGTCCGGGTCGGTCCACTTGTAACATTCCGTAATTTTATGTCATTTTCGACGTCATCTATTTTACGAGTTTCCGTGAGTGAGTGTCGACATTTAACATTTTATTTGTCGATAATAAATATTTTCGTATTTATTATAAAAATTTTGGAAAAGATTGGGTTACTTTTATTTTTTTTGACGTTCCGCGAGTCGACATTTGACCGCGCGTTCATTAATCGTTTCGAGCTTCGTAAAATTTACGACGTGTCTCGTTATTATTTTTTATGATCATAAAATATCATTTTATGAACCGTGTCATCTTTGTTCCTCAACCTTGGTCATAGCTCGCGTTTAATTAACAAGATATTTATAAGATATTTATTAGATATTTATAAGATATTTATTAGATATTTATCTAAAATATCTTTTAGATATTTTTCTTTAACTTAACCCTAGTTAACTTAACTAGAGTTTCTTAACCTTAGTTAAGCCCTATATAAAGGCTTAACTAGTAAGAAAAACATACAAAACACATTCCTAAGGTGTAAAACACAAAAATCTCTCTCATTTCTCTCATCATATATCACGGCTCAAAACCATCTCCATAACACATCCATACTTTGATTTTCTAGATCAAATACAAGTGTTCTTACATCTATTCTAAGGTGTTCTAAGAAAGATCGGAGGGTTGATTTCTCGTTTCGAAGATTTAAGAAAGTTTGTGCAAGATTCGGGTTTCAAAGGATTAAGGGTTTTTCTAGTGTTATAATCTCGGGTTTGATATCCAAAACAAGGGTTTAGATTTTGTTCTTCGTCTACTTGATCCTAAGGTTATCTATAAACCTTGATTTCTTTATATTCTTGATTTTTATGTTTATATAGTTAAATCACCATTTAAGGTTTTCATATCTTGTAAAAGATATAAAGGGGCTGTTTTGATTCGAGTTCAAAACAGCGGGGTTAACATGTTTATAAAATAATACACTTCATAAGCTTTTCCGAATCTATAAAGAACTCAAAAAAAAAACTATTTATAACGAAAAAGATACGCTATTTTTAAGTTATACGATAATAAAGTTTATAAAAATAATTTTATAAAAATTATGAATAGTAAATTACTATTCATCTCTGAAGGCACTTCGAAAATTTTAAATGTATGACCTTTTAATTACAAAAACTTGACTCGATAAAAAGAATCACTAAAATGCGCGTTAAAACGAATATGTTATGACGATATACAATTAAGATAATTAAATTTATATAATTTATTTTTTCATGAATAGTAATAGTACTATTCTCAGCAGATTTTAATTTTTAAAAAATACGATATTTGATACATCTTTAAATACGAAAGCTTTGGTGATACGAAGAAATGTTAACACAGGGTTTTTAAAGAGAGAAAGTTCAACTATTTTCTAACTTGTGCACTATTTCCTGAGGTAAATAGTGTTGTTCGTTTTTAATAAACTTTTGCGAAACTTATGGATATCATTTAAAATAATATTTATAATTAGTTTAGACTTTATAAAATATTATTTTACATAAGGCGATTAAACCATTTAAACGATTATACGGAGATAAATACCTGGTATTTAATTATCAAATACAATTTTGAACATAATTTCACAAACGATAATAGATGGTAATGTAGTACTATATAATATATATGTGTTATAGTTACCAAAGTGCTATATTACTAGGGAATTTCATAATGAGGCCTCTTCGGATGGCGTATTGACGAGTTGTTGGATTTACGATTTAAAGTATCCTAGCTCCTCGTTACGACCTGTTCATGACCTCTTAATTTGATAGCCCGAACGATAGTTATGATGATAATAACATAGGCGATTATTATGGTAGTTGTTAGAAACGTACTCAAGGATACTCATAGTCCTATTATTGGATATAGGTTGCAGTCGGCGATTTATCGGGGACGCATTTTGCGTGAATATACTTGATATTCGTCACTCGAGGTGAGTTCATACCCCACGTTTTATACATGATTTGTTTTATCAGTTTTTGGGTCGTGGAACATGCATTGATTATAAATCATTTATTGGTTTGATTAAAATTGATTTATGCACTTCTTTATTGTCATGCGATGAGGTACAATACTTGGTTTAAACTCTTTTGGTCGTAAAACACATACTTGACTTTATCGAATATTATGGATTAGCTTAGGTTTCATGAAATGTAAATCTCTTGGGAAGGTGATGCCTGGGAATGTTTATAAAATAGATTTACATTGGGGATTGACAACCTCCCGTTCGAGGTGATAGCTCATCACTAGTTCGAGATCGAACTACAACGAACGTTCTATTTAACCTGACGATATGAATGGTTGGGTCTACATGACCAACAACTTCCATTTTACTAATGAACATTTTACATGCCTTGAATAAAGTGGCATACTTAAACGTCTACGTCACAGTTTCCATGAACTTAGAGTAATCGTAATATTTCTTTACATACTTTGAACTAAATGGGATATTGTGATCATTATAATATCTACTGAAACATTTTTGGATTTTGAGTTCATTATAATATTACTTGATAACGAATTGGATATTGTGCTCATTATAATATTACCTTGAAACATTTTGGGATATTGTGTTCATATAATATTATTGAAATCATTAGGTGACTCGTGATTATCCTAATATATACTTGAAACATTTTGGGATTTTATAAAAGGATACTTATATATGTATGGTTTATGCTTGCAAGTCTTGTATGGCTGAAACTTGTAACACAGAAAATTATATTATATATATATATAGTTTTGGGAGATTTACATTCATACTTACAAAACCTAATGAACTCCCAACTTAATTGTTGACACTTTTAAAGCATATTTTTCTCAGGTGAAATAGATGTATGACATACTTGTGTGTAATTAGAGTCCAAAATTTACAAGATTCTGTTTCAACGACTCAGTTAGAGGTCGTTTCTCTGACTTGTGCCAATGGGATCATGACGTTAACGCTCTCGGAAATTACATTCCGATGGCGACTCCCACTTTTGGGGGTGTTACATTCTATCCACGTACCATTATCGATTGCAACCTTATTATCAAAGCCACCTTTCTGACCATGATAAAGCTTGGATAACTTTAGCCAGAGGGATGCGCGTTCTTGTGCAAGGATAAACACCGACTACACCACTTTTGGAGAAGGGAAAGGTTAAATGCTTTAAGACTACCGATGTTTAAACCGTCGTTATCATAAGAAGAGATGACATTTTTCCATTTAATCCAAGCTAGTTTTCTAGCTTCATGAGAACCTCCCCAAAAAAACATTGCTCGAGATCTTTCCAAGGAATTTAGAACAGATTTAGGGACATTCAAGATCGAGAAGTAATAGATACCGAGGCTACAAAGAACAACTTTTATTAAGGTGTGACGACCCCCTATAAAAAAGAGATTAGCCTTCCACGAGGATAACTTTGATTGAAACCTGTCCAATAAAACCTGCCAACTCGATATCAAACTCATATTAGAACCAATGGGTAACCCAAGATAAGTAAAAGGAAAGAATCATGGAGCACATCTAGAATTACTGGCCATGAAAAAGACATGAACATCTGAAACTCCATTGCCATAAACATTAGATTTCTAAATGTTAATTTTTAAACCCGATGCTAAGTAGAAGACCTGTTAAACATGAATGAAATTGTCTAAATCATTTGCATTTCATTCGGTAGTTTTAATCACGTCGTCAGCATAAAATAGATGAGATATAGTTACTTTAGGATAACCGAATTTAACACCTCTTATAAGACTTGAGCTAACCGCGATAGAGAGAGCGTTATGCAACCCCTCTATAACAAGAATAAAAAGAAAAAGAGAGAGAGGATCTCCAAGCATGAGGCCACGTTTGACTGAAAATTCCAAGTTAGGACTACCATTGACGAGAACCGAAGCCCGGGATGAGGATAAACAAGCTCTAATCCAAGAACACCATTTAGAGCCAAAGCCAAGATTAAGAAGAACAAAGTCTAAATATTTCCATCTCACAGAGTCAAAAGCTTTCTCAAAATCAACTTTGAAAATTAACAACTTGCTCTTCTTTTTTTTGAACCATTCGACAATCTTACTAAGAATAAGAGGATCGTCAAGAATTTGACGACCAGCTATGAAGGCCGATTGCTCGTGTCACACCCCCAAATTCGGATCGCATTAGAATAGGTAACTTAGGGGCATGGCTTCATAATATATACAACACAAGGCTTCGGATTTAGGTGTGAGAACGACCCACTAAATGGACGTTTTGAAATTTTTCTAATCACCGTTGCTTTAATTTAAATAAAAAGTATGATAATAGGTTAGAAGAGAAATTTGACAATGCGGAAGCGTAACTGTTTGAACAGACAACGGTATATAAAGATAGATAAATTCTTGGAAAATGGAATCGATGCATGAAGACGCCACATAATTCATTCAAAGAGTTCCAAAGCTAAGCACCTGAGAAAAACATGCTTAAAATGTCAACATAATGTTGGTGAGTTCATAGGTTTAGTTAAAATATAAATAAGGACCGCAAGTTTTATAAACGTATGATTTATTGTAACACATACAACAATCATAAAGAAAACACTTTACGTTTGCACTTTTAAAGTCAGGATACCGAAGCTAAACAAAAGTATACAAAAAGTAAATAGCAATAATAAATGCCCAACCAGGTATCTAACCTAAGATTCTTGGAGATTCGACATGCTATACGTCTGTTTGATCGGTACCTCTGATACAGGTAAGAATCACCAAACCCAGACGAGGGATATTCAAGCCTAAATAGATCTATTTATAATACTCACACTTACGGTAATTAACGGTTCATGATAGGCAGAAATGGGTTAACGGTACTTAGGCATAATAGTAAACGTAAAATTTTAAGTATTTGCGTCCAATCGTAAAAACATGCAATGTTTCTCACCCCAATATTTCAAATCAATTAAGGTCATAAAACGGGAAAAGGTGTGGCTATAAACTCACCTCAAACAATCATACAACTACGCAAGTTCAGTCATGTATGAAATGATGCAATTCCTAACCGCAATCTAAATAATGAATGCATGCTTTAGGTTGATGAAAATGAATTATGGATATGCACATGATTTTTTTGAATATTTATCACCTTGACATGTCCAAGTTTGACTTTTAAAGTCAAACTTAAAGTCAACATTTTTAATAAAGAGTTTTTAACACTTTTATAAGAAAATTTGTCCAACTTTGAGGAGTCTGTTTTAGTCGTTACTAAGCATTTTGTTAAATTCCACAATGAATACTATTAGTACATCCTATAGTCTTTTATTGTTAATACTATCTTCGATAGTAACGGTCGTGAAAGTCCTTTTTATAAGAAAAAGCCTTTAAACGTTGGTATAATCAATATCCCTTAAAATATGTTTTTCCGACATTGTTAAAATATTTATAGTTTTTACCAATATAAAAATAGAGTTTATAAACATATATTTATTTGTTTAATCTAAACAAAAACGCGTTTTTCGTATAAATCCATTTTAACAAACATTAATCGACCTTGAAAGCGTAACTAAGTTTTCTATCTATTTGTCCATTCCACCAACTCCATTCCTATTCCTATAGTCCAAAATCCAACAACACAAATCCTCAAATCCAAAAATCCACAAATCCACTTACAAATCTAACCTCATCCTAAAACTATACAATATCCACAACACTCTCATGAATCTCAATATTTAAGTATAACGTCAACAATAATAAATTCATGTATAAATAAACGACTCTCATAAAGATGAAATTTTATAAAACAATAACGAGCTCAAGTTTGGACTTTTTATATGTGTCTTTTATATATAAACATTTTAAATGTAGTTTTTATAAATAAAGTGTAGTTTTATAAAAGAACAAGTATGGTGATAAATATATGCATATGATGATGAAATGGGTATGTGAATGATATGAAATGAATGAAAATATGCAAGAAAGATTTACTTACAAAAATGAAGAAAATAGATGAAGTTTAACCCAAAAATAATAGTATGTATAACCCGAACTCGATCCAAAAGTAACCCGAATAAACCAAACACTATCACACGAGTGTGTATATGAACCCAATACTTGAAGATCAAAGAAAAATGAACACCTCTTTGGTGTGTGTGTGTGTGTGTGTGGCATCGGCCAAGAGAGAAAAAGAGAAATAAAGAGAGCAAATTTGATAAGTGTTTATGTATGTGAAGTAAATGAAAGTATAAGCCTTCCTTTTATACTTAAACCAAGCACATGGGATCCAAAAATGAGTGGGGCTTAAGTCTTGTATAAGACAAAGTTTGTTGAGATATTGTGGGAAGGGCTAGGCTAAGCAACAAAACAAAAGGGTGACCACATGTACTAGTGCAAGAAAAACAAAATACCAAGGTAATGGTGGTGGTGGTTTCGTTTGATCAAGGGAGACAAGGGGACAAGAGTTTGGACCATTTGTATAATTTGTTAAGATATGTCCCATATTTCATGCAAAGGTGGTACAAAGTGGTTAGGCTAGCTAACAAAATGTTCATGAAATGTGTTTGTGTGTTCTCGTGTGTGACCGTGAGTAAAAGGACAAGGGGGCAGGGGACAGGGCAACATTTTCAAATTTTGTATTTTTATAGGCAAAAACCGGGTCAATGCATAATCTATCGGTAATCACAAAGATGATTCTGATATTGAAGACAAGTCATCATGGACCCAGTGATGTAATGCATAACCCATCCCAGCTACTCAGGCTTCTCTCAAAAGAAGTTTGTTTCATTTCTCATGGAGATCAACATGTTTCTATCGGCTTTCTCATTCTGAGATCGTTGATATTGAAAAGGTGGCAGTCCGCTCCAGCCTCTGATTACCAAATAACAAATGTGCACTTATAGAATTTAGAGCCAACAAGATCCATCAAAAATCTCACTAGGACACAAATTACAATATACAAAATGTCGTACATCACTATACAACATTTGGTATCAAAGAGTCCTACGCATTATCCTTGTGATAATTGCTAGAACATCAGAGTGATACTCTTTAGTATTCACAGTGACGATGGAAATCCTTCTTGAGCCAACATCAAGCTTGTGTCAACTGGATATTGATTTTGGTCCAATATATGAATTGACGACTCAATTAGAAAGATAGTAACTATCTGATTTACTCTTATCGTGTTGTCTGCTTTGAGACATTTCGGTAATAAGAACAAGCAAGTATGGTGAATCTAATGCAATCGCGTTAAAGGATCTAATACTGTGAGTTAGAAACCCTATTATGGAGGTTCTTCTAAATTGAATCTACCTGATCACATGTACAATATTTATATTGTAAAACGGTCCTCACAGAACCAGAGGTTAATGTAACCAAACTCAAGATGAATGAGAAAGCCATATTCGTCTATATCTGTTGTTTATCACTAACATCAATTTTCAGGTATAAGTGATGGCGTTACAACCTCATTCCAGCGGAGTCAAGATTCAAGACCTCATGCTCAATCGACGAAGATATATATACGATGAAAGCTCAAACATTCAAAGTCTTCCGTAATCTCTGATGTATAAGCACTTCCTCAAAAGAACATTTTTGACAAAATTGCCGAACAATAACAAAGATATATCTTACAAGTGGTATCACGAGCAAACCGGGGGTGTTTTGTATTGTGTGTTGTGTTCATGGGCTATTTTAGCTTATTTACAGCTTCTTTAAGCTTATTTTGTGGGCCTATTTTTCTAGAAAAAGCTGCGAGTTTGTTTATTTTGTGGTGATTTTGAATAAATCTGTTTTTATTAACAGTTCTCGCACTTTACTTCTTGTTTTTTTTGGTTACTTATTATCCAAAACGTAACAAAATGCATATCTAGTCATTTTTCACTTTCACAGCTTATTTTCAAGACTTTTACCTGTTCTTTCTGGGAGTTTAGCAGATTCAATGGGTTTATCAATTCACTTTCACAACTTATTTTCAAGACTTTTACCTGTTCTTTCTGGGAGTTTCGCAGATTCAATGGGTTTATCAAGTTTTAACTGCTTATTTCGTCCTTATTGGAGTTTTCTTGAGCTTATTTTATGGGATAAATAACTTTTTAAAGCTTATTTTTGGTCATGGTATGAAAAGAATCTCAAATCCATAATTTTAATTGTCAATGATTTTTTTTTTGTGTTTTTGCAAAAAGACAAGAATTAGTACTTTCAGTACAAAGAGAATTAGCAATTCCTTAGCAAGGCGAGTTAACAACACCCCAGGCAGAGGCGAGTTAACAATACCCCAGGCATAGGGGGGTTAACAACACCCCAGGCAGAGGCGAGTTAACAACAACCAAGTAGAGGTGAGTTAACAACACCCAGGCAGAGGCGAGTTAACAACACCCTTGGAGAGGCGAGTTAACAACCCTCATAGGCCAAGGCGAATTAATCTCCTGACCCAAACTGAGTCAACTAGGTAATTACCGAGTTGACCCGGGTCAACTCACTGAGTCGTGTCCAATGTCAAATGAAATAGAACAGAAAAGAGGGACGAACAGGAAAGAAACGGACTCAACTGACTCGAATCATTAACCATAAACAAAAACATCAATTACAACATCGCAGCCTCAATCAAACCCACAACATCTACAACAATTCAATCAAATCCAGATCTATAGCTATAACCCTTCGTCACATTCAACACAACCATCTTACCTACATCATCTCCTCTTCATTCAAACAACATGACTTGAATCAGAAAAATAAACCAAGATCTCAGGACATTTGTTTCATGTATAACAATTAATTATCAAGACCTTTTAAAGATCATGTACACAAAACATATACATCATCATTGATCTATGATAAGATTAACTTATCTTTTATATCCGAAATATAAAGAAAGAACCAAAACAATTATGTCTAATTCTTTCTTTCATTCATTTAAAAAATCAAGACAAGCACAACAAAAGTGAACCTACCCGAGACCTATCTTGGATCTTGAAGTCACGAAGGGTGTGTTGATAATTGATCAAGATTGGTGTATTTGCCACTCGATTTCTGGACACGTATAATCAAATGGTTCGTAAACATTTTGCCTCATATGAAAGGGGTTATGTGTTATGGTTTGAGAAGAAGACTAAATTCACTCTGGTGGGATACTACCATTTTCGATCTTCTATAGATTTATTGTATGAAATTTTTTTTAAGACTTGATTTTGAGAAAAAGAGTGTGACTGCATAGTAAAAAGAACAAGGTTATGAGGCGTGGGATTAGGTGTTAGCAACTTTATATATTGATAATTTTTAGGGTTGAATTGGTTATCATTGGTCTTTGATCCTACTATCAAATAATAGATCGTGATTTGTATGTGGAGTAGGCCGAATGTTTTAGTGGTTGAGTTTATGGGCTAGTCAGTTTCACTGTTGGTAATGGGTTGGATTATTTTACAAATTAGGCTGACATTTGTGTTTTGGATTAGGACAGTAATAACCTATAGGCCAGATTTGTTAATTGGCCCGTAGTGGTGGTATTATGTAAAGTTATGGATTAGGCCGAGTATTAAAACAAGATCATGTTGGGTAATGAATAAAATGACCGGGTTTTATTACTTGGACGGGCCATTCTTATGGTATTTTTAAGCCGATATCCGTTAACAATCATGACACATCAAAAAAAATTCACGAACAACAACACAACAAACATAATACATTACGCTAAAAACGATCCTTATCAAATTTCACCTTCACTTTTAACGGCTATTACTGAACTTTAATGACTACGGGGTTTTTGTACGACGTTACTTATTTGGGATTGAAGTAATATTTCACTGGGAGTGTACTTATTTCATCTTTGATTTTTTTTTTAAATAAAGGTGACTTGTTCGGGCATATACGGTTTATGATGAAGACTTGATTTATCTAGTTATACCTGATGTAAGGAGTTACATTGTAGTACTCACGGGTTATAGCTGTCACTTTAAGGAGTTACATTGTAGTACTTAGTGTCTCACACAGTTGAGGAGTTTTTCAAGAGGTATTGTATTTTTTGTATAGTTTGGTCCGGGTATATGGTACTTAGAGATTTGCCTCTGGACCGTTCTTCGTCACACGAATAATACAAGATTAAGTCACATGTGGGGATTTTTTGCTTCATTCTCGGGTTCGTTTCATCGGGTTGTCTCCATCAGCAGTCATCAGTATTAGCCTACAGAATAGATAAGGGGATTTAGATCGGGTTGATCAAGAGAGATTTGTGAAGAGAGAATTTTTTTCTTTTTGTTTCTCTCTTTGCCGACATCTTCTCAAAGAGTATTGCTTATGCAATCATGGGTTATGATGCTAAGTAAGCAGTTTCAGTTGGCATATGATGTACACATGTGTACGATGATTCCTTAATCAGTCATCATCTTAGAGGGAGAAATGTGTACATTCGATACTTAGTTGTTTTTTATGTTACCGTTTTGATGCTATAGTTTCAACTACATAGAGGGATAAATTTCTTACACTCGGGACTTAATTGACTTTGGTGTAGCAATTCATATCTGCACTTTCTTGGAGGAGAAAAGTGCATTTCTGAGTCTTAATTGATTTGGTGCTACGGTTTTGACTTCGGTAAAGGGATAAAGTATGTACTTCGGGACTAGAATGATTCCTAAGTGAGTCGATGTTGATTTCATTCCCTCCCTACAAATTTTACAAAATGAAAAAGGTCTTTGAACCAAGATGGAGGAAGTTGTATGACTCAGGACGAGTGTACTAATTCTAATCCGTCTCAGGGATGTCTATTTGAGAGGGAGCTGATGAAAAAAGCCTACTAGTTGAGAGGGAGTAAAAACTCAACTAGATACTGCACAAGAAGTTCAAAGCATAATTTACACCAAAGCCAAAGAATTCAGATGAGAGAATTTCAAGGATGATAAATGAGAAGCAGATTCAGGAAACTTCGACATGACCAGGAGTGAAAGAAAAGGAAGCTTTCTCAAGACATGCAGCTTTCTCAGAAACTTCGAGATGACTATAAGCGTATGAAGAAAGCTTTTGAAGACATGTTTGGAAGTTATGAGCAGAAATCCAATCAAGACCGCAATCATCGATAGAGAAAACTTCTAAGTCATCCTTAGCAGTATTTTACATTATGTTCGTCTGCAAGCTAAAGAAATAAAGCTAGAGTACTCAAGGAAATCAAGATTATTGAAGACTTCTGCAAGGAATACTTGACGTCATTCTTATCATTTTATTTTATTTTTACTAGTAGGAAACATTGTAACCAATTCACGTGTGACACCATCTTGGATGGAGATTGTTAGCCTCACTATTTTAGTAAAGTTGGCGTCTTACAC
>BQNB010041972.1:988-46419 GCA_026074375.1 Tanacetum coccineum
ATTTATATGGATTTGGTTGGGGCATGGATTTGAGCCGTGGCCTATTGTAGAGCAAAAGGAAGTATTTGTGAATTTTTCTCTAAGTGTTTAAGCATGTATGAGCTATATCTTATAAGATACATGCATATATGGTGTAGGACAAGTCAAGGGAACATGTTAAGGTCTTAGGGATGGTCATTGGTCTTAGGGATGGGTTATTGGTCTTAGGGATGGGTCTTTGGTCAATTAGACATGGTATGGTGTGGTATTAATGAGGTAGTGTTGAACATTGACCAAATGGAAGAGTTTTTCATGTAACACTTGTATAACTTTGCATCCATTGCAAGAATTTCGGCATAAATGAGCTATACATGATATATTTGAGTAAATTTTATGTATTGGGTATAAATGTGGGTATTTGTTGAAGCGTAGAAAAGTTTTCGTGGTTCCGGGAGTGCCTAAACGCAATTTATCGTGAAACGTATACACTTTACGTATCCGATAAAAATAAAATGAACAAGTTAATAATTATTCTCAAAATAATTATATAACCCTTGCTTGATGTAAACATTTAATTGTTTAATGCCCGTTTACATTGAACGCTAATTTTTAGCTTACGCGATTTAAACTTAATTCATGAAATTACAAGCAAACGCGTACAACACTAAAAATAAATAGTAGATTTATCGACGTCGTCAATGACTTGAAAACACAGGGTGTTATATCCATGACTAGTGATAATGGGTAATTAACATGGGTCATCTGCATTGTGTTATAGTGGCTTATAGTGTCATGTTATCGACCAATACATGACTGGTGATCGACAATGAGTAATTAACATGGGTCATGAATCATGTGCATTAGGTTGTAGTGGCTTATAGTGTAATAGAACCTATGCATGACCAGTGATAATGGCTAATTCACATGGGTCATGGGTCATGTGTATTAGGGTATCACTGGTCACATTCATTAATGGGTATTTGACATCATATGGGTCATATGAATTGGGTTGTAGTGGCTCATAGTGTCATGTTATGACACATCCATGACTGGTGACAATGGGTAATTAACATGGGTCATGGGTCATGTGCATTAGGTTATAACTAGTCACATTAATTAATGGGTAATTTAACTGTCTATGGGTCATTATGCTTTGGGTTGTAAGTGGCTTAGAGTGTTATGATTATGACCCAATACTTGATTGGTGGAAAATGGGTTATCTTAACATGGGTCATGGGTTCATGGTGGCATTGGGTTGTAGTGGCTTATAGTATCATGGACCCATGCATTACCGGTGACAATGGCTAATTCACATGGGTCATGGGTCATGTGCATTAGGTTATCATTGGTCACATTAATTTAACCCCTAAGCGTAACCAATAACCTATATCCTTTAACCCGTAATAGTTGACTGACGCGTGTAAAGCGGTCGGTAATAAATTACCGTTTAGAGATAGAATTACTTTAGGAAAAGTAATAACTATTAGTCTGGGGTCGTATCCTCTAAGAGAGTTGAATAGAGATTTACCATTTATCTTTATAAAATCTAATTAAGCTCTAACGCAAATGTCTAGCTTATTTAACCCTTAAAGTAGGGCTGAGGCATGCGAAACGTTCTCCTACTCTTTTGACTAGACCGAACGAAAAACGGACCAAAATGGACAACCGGACCGGGGACCGATCGTATCTGTGGTCCGGTCCTCGGTCTTGGTGTTTTTGACCGATTTGGTCTTCGTTCTGTCGATCCGTTCTGGTCCATTCGGTCATATTCCAAAAACACCCTGAACTATTATTCCTTATAGGACCGGACCTGATCAAAGACCAAACCGGACCAGGGCCGACTCGGACCGGACCGTACAATTTCGGTACCCGTCATCGGTCGGCGTTTAGACCAATTCGCTATCGATCCGGTCGGTCCTGGTTTTGGACCGTTATTCACCCCTACCTTAGAGTAAGTGAGTGAGACAAACCAAACTGAGCAAATACTAAGTATTAGATTAATAAGCAATAAGCTAGTTAAATAATAAGCTAATCTAAAAACTACAATTTTTATTAATTAAAATTGTAAACTTTTTATAAACTAAAACTATATTTAATAATGAAAACTTTTTTAAAAACTTTAGCTATAAATAAGTTGCACGAAAAGCTTTAAACCAAATAAGATACAATCTTATTTAGTTTTGCTAATTGAAGTTTAAACTGAAACAAGTTGAAATAAAAACATTATGCCTTGTAGGACCAGACCGGACCGAAGACTGAACCGGACCTGGCCGACCCGGACCGGGCTAAACTGGACCAGACTGTACCATTTCGGTTCGGTCCTCAATCCGGCGTTTTAGACCAATTCGGTCTCGGTCCGGTCTGGTCTTGGCCGGTCCGGTCTGGTTTTTGACCGATGCTCACCCGTACCTTAGAGAAAGTGAAATGAGACAAACACAAAACTGAGCAAATATTAAGCATTAGATAATAAGCAATAAGCTAATCTAAAAACTAGTATTTTTATTAATTAAAATTGAAAACTTTATATAAACTAAAACTTTTATTAAAAAAACTTTAGCTTAAAAATAAGTTGCACCGAAAAAGCTTTAAACCAAATAAGCTACAACTTATTAGTTTTGCTAAATTTGAAATTTTAAAAGTGAAAAAAGTTTAAAATAAACAGAGGGAGAAAAAGCCACGGTTTAATAAGCAGTTTCTATAAGCACTCTTTAAGCTGCTAGCCAAAAATAATGAAGCTTAAACTTCTATATTAAAAAGGAAATGCATAACATTAACGAATAGGTTACTCTGGCCAGATGGTAACCCGCTTAACTTCCATAAAGGAGGTCGTGGGTTCAATTCTCACTGGGGTGTAACATCCTTTATTATTTTCTTGTTTTTATTTTTTAAAACCTAAAAGTAGTTTAGGCTTAATAACGTGAACATATGTACTGGTTTCTTGCTACACTTAAATAATGTGTGACAAAACTTGAGTCCTTGATTTAGACACATAAACAAATACTTCATGTGACCATATATGACATTATGAATTTACACACATAAACATTCAATGTGACTAATATGAAATTTAATGATAACCGATTTCACATTTTGCTCTAAATAATAGCCACATGAATACTTTACGATGTGACTGTTAGGAATATATATTGGTTACATATAATCACCTTAAATGTTGCCATAAACATAATTTAGTCACACATTTGTAATATGTTATGGCTATTGTAAAGGCATATAGTCACATGATCGTGCTAGAAGTAAATGTGACTATACACATTAGCTTTTGGCAAGCTAACACAAACTAAACTTTAAACACACATATTAGGTTACGTGACCATATGTACTGGATAAAGTGACCAAAAGTGTTAATAAGTGTGACCATATATTGTTTAAAGTGAAGAAATGTGTATTTTGTGTGACTATTGATCATCCAAAGGCCACATGAATTTAATGTTTGTGTGACCTTTTCTAATATTTAGTCACACAAAGCATGTTTTTTTGGGTATTTAGTCACATATAATTAAGTATAAAGTGGCCAAAAGTGTTAATAAGTGTGACCATATGTTGTTTAAAGCAAAGAAATGTGTATTTTGTGTGACTATTAATCATCCAATATCTACATGAAATCTATGTTTGTGTAGCCTTTTGTAATATGTGACCAAAAGTGTTAATAAGTGTGACCATATGTTGTTTAAAGTGAAGAAATGTGTATTTTTTGTGACTATTGATCATCCAATGGTCACATGACCTTTATGTTTGTGTGGCCTTTTGTAATATTTAGTCACACAAATCATTAAAATTAATGATGGCCAATTTCACATTTTGTTCTAAATAATAGCCACATGAATACTTCACGATGTGACTGATATGAATATATTGGTCACATATAATCACCTTAAATGTAGCCATAAACATAATTTAGTCACACATTTGTGATATGCTATGGCTATTGTAAAGGCATATAGTCACATGATCGTGCTAGAAGTAAATGTGACTATACACATTAGCTTTTGGCAAGCTAACACAAACTAAACTTTATACACACATATTAAGTTGCGTGACCATATGTACTGGATTTTGGCTACAATTAAATAATGTGTGACAAAGCGTTTAGTGTGACCATATATGGCATTTGGTCACAGTGTTCAAGTGTGTGACATATATTTGTCACTATTTATATGTATATCGTGACTAATGCTTCAAGCTTACTTGTATTTGTCACGCGTTCCAAATTCATATGTGGCTAAATAATCATATAAAAAATTACCAGTTACCTTTAGCCACATAATGTTTAAATGTGTGTCAATACAGTTCTAATGGTCACACGCATCAAAATTTCATGAGTGGATAATTAGTAAATTTTGTCTATTTTGGTACCTTTAGCCACATAAATATGTGAATGTGTGGCCGTTCCATTTTGCCCATGTGTGACCGAATCCCATATCATGGGTCTAAAATTGTTAGTGTTAAACATCTCTTTCATTTGTTACATTTGATTGGGATGTGGAAATAGAGTACAAATTTCCCATGGCATGCAACTTTGAGGTTGGAAATTATTCCAAGTTACGGGAAAGCTATTTGAACTATTTTGTCGTCCAAGATTTCTCTTTGGTTGCGGTGTTTTAGATAGAGGACGAGAATTATTAATTCTCCTAGGAGGTGGAGTTTTTGATCTAAAGTCTGGTTTAGAAAATCTAATTTCAGGTTTTAGAGAAGGTTTAAAAACCGTTTGACCTCATCATCACTAGCAACGAGAATTTTAACATTATTTACCATTATATATTTTGGTCTAGGACCCAAAATAGATTTTGAAAAAGAAACAAATTTTCCATTCCCTATTGAACAGACAGACGATCCCTGATTTGCTTTGGGGGGCCATTTGTACACTAAGGGGGGCGTTCCCTGCAATCAAGGGGCCGTTGCCAGAGGGTGCCTTATTTTGAGGTTTCATAAATTTTGTTTTCTTAGTCCCGCTTGTTGATGCTTCAAATGAGTTAAACCCTAGACCCGATTTATCTTTGAGGGGTTTTTAAGGACTTAACATTTCATTTAGTGAGTGTGTACTCTTTTGAAATTGAGTTAGATTGAAAGCTTCCTCTTTGAGTTTTTCGTCGTCAATTTTAAGTGTTTGACACGTTGTACATTCGAGATCAACTTCCTTGTTTCTCTCAAGTTTAGACAACTTTTCTTTTAGCTCACTAATTTTGTTTTCAAAACTATTTCTAATAGCTTTTAAATGTTTGTTCTTAGTGATTATTTTTATACTCATTTTCCACAACTTATTATATTCACTATCTAAAATAATATCATCTATTGAAGAGTTTTCATCACTAAAGCAAGAGAATTCGGAATGTACCTCGCTAGATGCTTGAGCTATAAGACATGTTTCGTCTTTAGTCTTTTTATCATCTTCCTCACCGCTATCACTCCAAGAACCTCCAACAAATTCCCTTTGGTTCTTGTCTCTCAGTGGCTTCGAACATTCTCTGATAAGATGATTCGGGTCTTCGCATCTATAACACTTCCTATCACTTTTGCCGTTCTTGTCATCTCGGCTTCTTTGGAATGTCTTTTTGGCATTCAGTGGTTGTCTCACGAACCTACCTCTTCTCTTAAAGAACTTCTTGAAGTCTCTAACCACAATGGCATACTCTTTGTCTTTACTTCCGAAAGTCAAACTTTCTTCATCACAAGATTCCTTTTTAGCCTTTAAAGCAAGGGGTTTCCTTTCTCCTTTAGCTTTGACTATTTCAGAATCTTTCTTGATGATCATCTCGTGAACTTTAAGGTTTCCGATGAGTTCATCAAGTGATAGTGATGTCAATTCTTTAGACTCTTCGATTGCCATGACATTTGCTCTCCATTTAGGATGTAGAGCCCTAAAAAACTTCCTAATGTAGTTCTTGCTAGAGTAACCTTCATCAGGAGCTTTTAAACTAGTAATAATACTATTAAATCTAGCTAAAGTACTATTTGTAGATTCGTCTTCAGAAATGATGAATTGTTCATATTATTATACCAAAAACTCAATTTTGTTGTCTTTGAATTGACTATTACCTTGATGGGTGATTAACAAGGTTTTCCAAGTTTCTTTTTCCGTATTACACATAAAAATTCTTTCATATTCTTTCCTAGGCAAAGCATTGTAAATAACCATTATAGCTTCGTTATTTTTCGCAAGTGTCTTTTTAAGCTCATCATTTTGTATCTCAAAAGGGACAAACTCATCTAATTTGGTTTCTGGATTGTTTTGAATAGGTATAAAATCACCCTCAATAATAACATGCTAAAGATCAAGATCTTTTGATTTAACATAAGTTTCGAATCTATTTTTCCAACAAATAAAACTATCTCTTTCAAAAAATGGTGGTCTTTGCATAGATTGCCCTTCTAGATATTTATTGAAATCCATAGACCGATCCAAGCTTTAAAATATAATATATTTTAAAAATCTTGACTGACCTTGGCTCCTGATACCAATTGTGGAAACTAGAAGGGTGTTGAATAATTTACCCGTTAATTGGCGTTTTAAAACTTTGCTTATAAAAATGTTAGATTCAATTTTATGTGATATCAACCAACAATATGGAAAAAAATATATCTAACTACAAACAACACAATCACAATATAAATAGCAACTACAAGATATAAAATGAAGGTTAAGAGATAAGAGATAGAACAATCAAACCACAACACCGAGAATTATAATGGTTCAGCTACGAAGCTCTTCTTCGCCCTACTCCACTCCCTAAGTATCAACTTGAGAATTCACTATGTCAAAAAGCTCACTTTAGGTGGAGGAAACTGTTACACATCGCTTATACCAATTTCTGACATTAAGCTAAATATCGAGTCCTAATCTTAGCTAGAACCAATCTACCACTTCACAAGAGTATTTTAAGGCCTAAAATACTAACCGATTCACAATCAACACTTCCGAATTTATACACTATCCGGATCTAAACAACTACACAAGATTGAAAATATAGAGATCAAATCTAGAAGAAGATAGGACATAAATAATAATCTACAACACTTTACTTCTTGGTGAATACGAGTGTTCTTCTCTTGCACTTGAGGGAAGAAGAAAGAAGGGAAGATTGGGTCACTTAAAACAAGATTACACAAGTTAGTGATAAAATGTTTTGTAGAGATGTAAAAGAATTTAGAGAGAGAAAGAAGACAGAAACTGTGTGCAAAAGGTTTAAAAACTGCTAGGGAATAGTGTAGTATTTATAGTAAGAGAGAGCAATGTCTCCTGGGGGTGGTCTGACGGTCTTAGATATATCTGGGGGCCGTTCTACCTATCAGGGGGCCGCCTTTAGGTAGGCGCTCATCTTTTTGTCTTTTAGTGGGAAAATGTTTATCTGGTCTAGATTTTTCTGTTTGGGGGGAAAACCAGTTTTTGAATTTATATATTTAAATAAAACATTTCTGTAGGAACCCGTAATCATTTCACTTCACCATGTTAACAAGAATCAAAGATAAGAAATAAGAGAAGAAAATAGGAAGAAGTTAGAGAGAGAAACTAGAGAGAGAAAATAGAATGGTTGATTAAACTTGCAAGAGAAAATTACAAAGTGAACCAATACCCTCTCCATACTTGGAGAGGGGTATTTATACTTCTTTAAGCATTTAGGACGCCTAGGGTATTTCTACTGGCCGGGCTCATGATTACTTTAGCTTTATCCCATAACATGTGACCGATTAGCTTACATAAACGAGCCTGGTTACCCTTTCTAGCCTATTACAACATATAATTAAGTAAAGACTGAGCTTCCATGATTCGTAGCCGAGCTTCCTTGTTCGACTCAATATTTTGAGGCTAACAATCTCCCTAGAAGCGAGGCTTCTTGCAGATTCTGAGCGTCCATGTTCAAAAACTTATTTTGAGGCTAACAATCTCCCCTAATGTGTGGTCTTCGAATTCCTGAGGTGAGATATTGAATTTTGCTTCCTTAAACTTCATGAGATAGCTTTGTCGTTATGTTCTTGAATATTTGGTCTTTATTATGTTGTAGGCTTGTTCCTTCATGCTGTGTGATCTTTGATCTTTAGCCATTATCATTATCTTTCGACTTTGTCTTTTGTTCTGAGATCTTTAAATCTTTTCCTTGTTTGTCTTGATCGTCTTTGCCATCTTGCTATCTTGTGTCTTGACCAACATGCTCATACTTTGCATCATCTTAAAAGCTTGCTAACAATCTCCCTTGATAGACTTGATATCTTAAAGAAAGATTTTGTATATCAGAGTTTGTGGAAGTCTTTGTCTGTAATTCTTGAGCTTTCTCGATTCTTGAATCTTGATGCTTATAGTATGTCTTTATAGTTTGAGCATGAGCATGTGGTAGTGAATTCGACTATGCTGGAATGAGGCTGCAACACCGTTGTTTGTACCTGCATTTGAAAGTTAGTGATAAACAACATATATGGACGAATATGGCTTTGTCATTCATCGAGATTCAGTTGCATTAACCTCCAGTTCCGTAGGACCGTTTTACAGTATAAATATTATACCTGTGATCAGGTAGATTCAAAGAATCTCCTTGACAGGGTTTCCAGCTCAAAGCATAGGTTCTTCTAACATAGAAGTATTAGATTCACCATGCTTGCTTGTTCTCATTACCGGAACATCTCAAAGCAGACAACACGGTAAGAGTGAATCAGATAGTTACAATCTTTCTGATTGAGTCGCCAATTCATTTACTAGCTGAATCGATATACAGTTGACACAAGCTTGATTCATATAGAATCTCGCAAGTCACCTATCACAGAGCTATTTGATGTTGACTCTGAAAGGATTTCCATACGTCATCATGAATACTAAAGAGCATCACTCCTGAAAGTCTAGAGCAAAAATCACAAGATAAAGCGTAGAGACTCTTGTTAACATGCGTTGTTGAACTAATGGAGTTTAACAATGTTTGTCATTGGAAAATGTCTTAATGATATTATATTTAATGATCTCGTTTCGGCTCTAGACTTGATATAGTGGCATTTTGTTTTTAGTAATAACGGCAGGCTTGGAGCAGACTGCCACCTATTCAATATCAACTAACTCGGAGTGAGAAAGTCAATAGAGGTCGTGTGTATCTCCGTGACAAATGAGACAAGTATCTTTTGAGAGAAACTTGAATGGCTGGGAAAGGTTGTGCAGTACATCACTGGGTCCATGATGTCTTGTCTTTATTACTAGAATTCATCTTTGTGAATTTGATAGATTATGTATTGACCCGGTTTTGCATAAAGTGTGTGGAGGGCTTCTTTCTTTAGACTCTTTATCCATACATTTCTTTTTCATTCTTCAACCCCTTCAATGCTTACCAAGACGTCATTACTAACACCTTGTTGTGATTGTTCCAGTGTTAGCTCAATCTTAGTCGGCATTATTCCCTTATTCTCATTCATCTCCAATCATACCTAAGGACTGCTATTTATAACTATGGATTGTCCTTGGGTAGATCCCTCCGGTGTTGGTTGGATCATAGGACTAGTACCTAACATAACAACCTTATGACTTCAGAATTGTCATGAGCTAAGATGTTGTTGGGTATGAGATCGTAACCATAAAACCTTTTTCGAAGAGTATAAAGCAATGTGAGTCGTTTAGATCTCCTATTATTTTCAAGATCACATTTTAATTACATTTCTCCCATTATTTTAAATACTAATACACTTAGTCTTTGAAATACCATGTGATTAAAATTTATCATGAAAATTCTGTGGGGAAAACTATTTTCGCATGAATTATATGAAACATTAACTTGCTCCATTTCAATTTTACTTACGTTTAACACAAAAAAATGATACCAAGTTGTAAAATGAATATAAAATTAAGGTTGAGCTACTGTCAAGCACACAATTTTGAAAGATTATGAAGTGTCATTGAAGAATTCTTGAAAAATTATACTCAGACGCTGGATCATCTTATAACATATAATCTATTGAGTTGTTATTATTATTACTGATGTGTTATTAAGAGATTTTTGATAATGTTTTGAATACATAAGAATTGTCGTGACATGATGTACTCAAAAGCATTAAAACATTTGTTTTTCGAAAAACTCCCCCTCAAACATTGACTCATTTTAAAAATGACACCAAATGTTTAGAAGAATTGTCTTGTAAAACTTTATGAGGGATGGAGTGTTGAACACACAATTTGAAAGATTTTTAATTGTCATTGAAAAAACATTTTGAAAAACATCATGTTAGAAGACTTCTCTTCTAACGCTAAGGATAAGCGCACTAAAACGTACACTCCCCTTTGTCATTCGTCTTAGTTTCAATCTGAGAGTGATACAAGTCATAAAGAAAAAATATAAATGACATGTTTTGAAAGCATGTTAAACTCTTGCTCGAACTTCATTTACACACCCGTGTCAATATTAATCAACATTTTTAGGTACGAATGTTATCGATTCCAAGAGACATGTCGAGAAGATTCTTATTTGAAATTTTTTGATTTTGTATTTTCTTTTTGAAAATTTATATTTTTGTATTTATTTTTATAGGTTTTATGTTTTTGTATATTTCTTTTCTCAAAAAATTTTACAAGTCGATGTTTGATGAAATATCAAGCAGATTCATTTGTGCAGAACCACCAGTTTTAGCTGGAGTCAAAATTAACCTCATACAATTCGTCTGACTAGATATCTGAAACCTATCTTCGGTAAGTCTTTAGTAAACATATCAGCTAATTGGTATTTAGTTCAGATAAAATACAATTCAATTATACCATTTTCAACCTGTTCCTTGATAAAATGATATCGAGTATGGAAGTGCTTGGTACGGGAGTGCTGTACGGGGTTGCATGAGATTGCTATGGCTGACTGAGAGTCGCAATCAATGGAATTTTGTTGTAGTTGAAGCCATAATCCTTAAGCTGTGTTCTCATCCACATTACTTTAGTACAACTTGCAGATAACGCCATGTACTCGGTTTTTGCTGATGACATTGCAGTGCAGTCCTGCTTCTTTGACATCCTGTAACACCCCGCCCCAAGGGGCATCGGATTGCACAGCGGAAATTAGCAATTTGGTGTTACTACATAGCATCCATCACCACGATAATAGAAAACGACTCAAATAAGATGTTTACCAAACATGTGTTCCAAAATTATTCAGAGTTAAAGTGCGTTTAGGTCCCACAGAATCATAACCACCGTCTATTACAAACCATGAAAAACATATTGTTTTCAAATATAAGGCATTGTTTTAAACACCACATGAGATATTGTTTTTGAAAGACCAGAACACACAAGAAGTCTTTCCATAAAATCCATCACCACACGCATGACACCTCCACACCATCGTTCCCTTCAGCCTTGGTTACCTGGGATAAAACATGTTTAAAACACCAACAACAAAGTTGAGTGAAATTCATAGAGTTTAATTTAATCAATAAGTAAAAACCTTTGAACACATTATTAGTTCTCGGGAAAATAAAGCAACAAATGCAATGTATAGCAACTTCTTTTCTTTCACGCAATAAGCTTATGACACCGAACGTTAACCAAACATATGGTATTTCATATGCTAAAAGGTGCCCCAAACAAGGTATTATTGTCATATACCTACTAATTTCTAATAAGAAAATGTCCGTTTGACAGGGTGGTCACAAGGATTCAAACCTCGGATAGGGTTGTCAAACCTAATAATCTATTTAATGCATTAGCGTTTACCTCACAACAAGGCAATTAACAGTTCATGAAATAAGGGACTTTGACAAAAGCAACTTATGCGGAAACAATCTCATAATCGGGTCCAGCATACCATAAAATCATATGTGTTCGATTTATATAAAACAAACATGAATCCCCCTCGCGGGTTTAAAAACATTTAAAAGGATTTAATGCGAGGCTATGAACTCACCATAAGCAAATGATCCAATTCAATCAATCAATCAACAAGCGCAATAAACATCACATCTTGACCGCGACCTATATAGTACATATATAACGGCACGTGACTAAAAGTGTATATATATATATATATATATATATATATATATATATATATATATATATATATATATATATATATATATATATCACTATTACGTATACACAATCATAAACTAGAATTTCCAAGTGCGACGCAAAATATTTCGCTTTAACTTACTTAACAATATTATATCATTTTTATTAAAGTTTCCATTTTCAGAAAGCTTGCCGAAAGTAAAGATAATTTAACCCAAACTTATTATTTCATCTTAGTTTAACTAACATTACGAATCCTTTGCTTGTTAGAAACTATATTCAAAAGTATACGCAAGTTTGACTTTCAAAAGTCAAACTTCGTAGTTGACTTTTTACCCGAAAATAACTCAAACTTGACTCGGCCGTAAAATCTTTGTTTTTAGGAGTTACAAGGCCTACCTTTTATCAAAATAGACCTTAGAACATCCTTTATCATATTCAATAGCCTAATTTAGATTTCAAAAATTTCTCGACATGTTATGGTCAAGTCAAACTTTCTGGTCAACAAAAGTCAACACAAAGTCATATCAAAACTTGTTTTTACCAAAATCTAACCATTCTAACATGTTTAACTAGCCTAAAAACATGTACTAAAACTATCAAACATATGTTCATACTTGAAATACTTTCAAACCCATTTTGCACTCGAATTAACTAGCTACAATTGCATACATGTAATACCCATCTAATAAATCAAGACATAAACATAAACAAGTGCTCACAAAGCAATAACAAGACTCAACTTCGCTTCCTCCTTGTTGCTTAGAATTGGACGAACCACAAAGACCAACCAAAACCTCTTTTTAAATCAAACCACTTCAAAATAACACTAATCTAACAACTAGAAACACTTTCTTATACAAATTGACCAAAAACCCAACTTCTTAAATACTCATTGCATGTGAGGTTTCTTTAGTGGGATTTTGTTAGAGGATGAACAAGGATTAATATTGGGGGGGGGGGGGGGGGGGGTATAAACGGATTTAATTGCATGTGAGTAATGGATTTTTGACAATGAATTTAGTATGTGTGTGTGTGTGTGTGTTCGAACGGCAACAAGGGAAGGGAGGACAAGAAAAGTGATTTTTTTTATAAAAGAATAAAATGCGAGATATGGTGTTCTATAGAATTAGACTTTGATATATTGGCAAAACTAGTCCCTCCATACTCCATCTCTTTTAAAATTAGTACAAGCCATCCTTTTTATAAATAACATTCGGCCAAAAACTCGAGTCACACTAAATTTGTAAAATTTTTAAATCTGATCCTAACTAAATAAGTTAAAATCTTTAATAAAACGTTATACCTCGTAAAACCACCTTAAACCGGTTTTACAAAAACTCGGAACAACAAAAATTCAAAATTACATATTTTACTGCTCTCGGAGCAATAAAATAAAATTATTATAACTTTCTAGACGCTAAAAAGAAATAGCAATCTAAATCACGAAATAAATCACCACTAATGAAATTATCATCAACCACATATAGTTTAACGACTATAATTATTACGTAAATTAAAAATAACTACATAGCTAAGGATAGACGTTGACCTGAAACTCGGGTGTTACATCCTCCCCACCCTTTAGGGAGTAAACACCTGCACTCAACTTGTCTCATCCACCTCTCTGACTGTGTCCTTACTTATAAAGAATGAGGGTACTTCTCTAATCTGATCCTCACGTTCCTAAGTAAATTCTGGACCTCTTTGCGAATTCCAACGAACTTTAACTATAGGTATCCACTTTGCTTAAGTCGCTTGACCTCTCTATTAATTATTTCTAACTGGTTGCCTGCAATCATATGCAACTTATCATCCAAGTGAATATCTTCCATCAGAACACAACACCACCTTACCCCGCTAAACACATTCTTAAGATTTGAAACATAACAAGTACTATGAATTCCTTTATTCTCAAGCAACCTTCAACGTATAAGCTACAGGACCCACTCTAGCTATAATCTTAAATGGCCCAATGTAACGTGGACTTAACTTCCCGCGCTTTCTGAAATGCACAACGCCCTTCCATGGCGATACCTTGAGCAATACCATATCACCAACTTCAAATTCCAACGGCTTAAGTCTTCTATCCGCATAACTCTTCTGGCGACTACGAGCAGTTAACAAACGATTCTTAATCTGGACAATCTTCTCAGTCGTATCGCGGATCAACTCTGGACCGGTGAGTTGGCTATCCCCAACCTCACTCCAGCATACAGGTGATCTACACTTTCTTCCGTACAAAGCTTCATATGGTGCAGCCTTAATACTTGCGTGATAACTATTGTTATATGAGAACTCGACCAATGGCAAATGGCGATCCCAACTATTTCCAAAGTCAATCACACAGGCACGCAACATATCTTCCAACGTTTGTATTGTCCTTTCACTTTGACCATCCGTTTGAGGGCGGTAAGCGGTACTCATATCCAAATTTGTCCCCAACGCCTTCTGAAGCGATCTCTAGAAATTTGACGTAAAATGGCTATCTCGATCCGAAATGATCGAAACAGGTACACCATGCCTACACACTATTTCCTTCAAGTACAGTCGTGTGAGTTTCTCCATACTATCTATTTTCTTCATAGGCAGGAAATGAGCTGATTGGCCAGTCGGTCAAAAATAACCCAAATCGTGTCATACCCACATGGCATTCTCGGCAATCCAATCACAAAATCCATAGTAATCCTTTCCCACTTCCAAACAAGAATCTCAGGTTATTGCAGCAACCCAAACGGCTTTTAATGCTCGGCCTTAACTTTCGCATAAGTCAAACACTTACTAACATACATGGAAATATCCGCTTTCATATTCGGCCTCCAATACAACAACTTCAAATCTTGATACATCTTATCCGATCCCGGATGGATAGAATACTCGGACTTATGCGACTCATGCATAACCAAATTTCTCAATCCACCGTATCACGGCAACCAAACACGATTCCTAAAACAACGTGTTTCATTAGGGTGAAATTCAAAAATCGGCTTAATTAATCTCCTTAAATGTTCTGCTTTTACATTCTTTCTTTTCATGGCTTCTCCCTGAGCTTTACGAATCTGCTTTGGTAAATCGTTGTGAACAGTCATCATCAAAGCTCGAACACGCAAAATCTTATCCCTTCCCTACCGACTTAAGGGTCAGCCACCACATTCGCTTTTCCTGGATGATACCGAATTTCACAATCGTAATCACTCAACAACTCAATCCACCTTCGTTGTCTCAAGTTTAACTCTTTCTGATTTAGAATATATCATAGGCTCTTGTGATCGGTGAAAACCATACACTTCGTCCCATACTAATAATGTCTCCATAATCTAAGAGCGAAAATAACGGCTCCTAACTCCAAATCATGAGTAGTGTAATTTTCTTCATGGACCTTCAATTATCTAGAAGCATACGCTATCACTTTCTCTCTTTGCATCAACACGGCTCCATAACCCTTAAGAGATGCGTCACAGTACACCAAGAAATCTTTCGTTCCTTCGGGCAACGCTAAGATCGGTGCACTACACAACTTCTGCTTCAACGTTTGAAAAGCTTCTTCTTCTTCTTTTCCCCACTCGTCTTTCTTATTTTTCTGAGTCAACTTAGTCAGTGGCTTAGAAATCAAAGAAAATCCTTCAATAAACCTCCGATAATACACAACCAATCCAAGAAATTGCCTCACCTCCGTCGGCGTCGTTGGTGCAGCCCAACTCTTTAATGGCTTCGATCTTTGCATGATCAATATGAACACCACTACGATCAATCACATGACCTAGAAATTGTACCGAATCTAGCCAAAAATACACTTCGAAAACTTAGCGTACAATTTCTCTTTCTTCAGCAGCTCTAAAATAGTCTTCAAATGATTTCCATGTTCTTCTTCATCCTTGGAATAAACCAAAATATCATCAATGAACACTATAACTAACTTATCAAGATATGGCTTGCATACTCGGTTCATCAAGTCCATAAACACAGCATGCGCATTAGTCAATCCAAACGGCATTACTTAGAACTCAAAGTAACCATACCGAGTTCTAAATGCAGTAATCGGAATGTCTTCATCTTTAATGCGTAATTGGTGATATCCTGATTGCAGATTGATCTTAGAATACACGCTAGAACCTTGCAACTGATCAAATAAATCATCAATTCTCAGAAGAGGATAACGATTCTTGACAGTCAACTTGTTTAACTCGCGATAATCTATACACATCCTGAAAGATCCATCTTTCTTTTTCACAAACAACACCGGTGCTCCCCACGGTGATGAACTCGGACGAATAAACCCTTTCTCCAACAGCTCTTGTAATTGTATCGATAACTCTTTCATCTCAGACGGTGCCAATCTATACGGTGCACGCGCAACAGGTGCGGCCCCTGGTACTAGATCAATTTGAAACTCTACTTGCCTCGGTGGTAGTAGTCCTGGCAGCTCCTTAGGAAACACCTCAGGAAAGTCATGAATTACAGGCACATCTTCCATTCGTTTCTCCTTCGATTTCTTCTTGGTAACGTGTGCCAAAAACAAATGACAACCTTGCTTAACGTACTTATGGGCCTTGATACACGAAATAATCTTCAATCGAGATCCACCTTTGTCACCTTCAATTATCAACGTTTTATTCCCATTCGATATACAAACAACTTTCTTGCCATAGATGATAACGGCATCATGCTTGACAAGCCAATCCATACCGATGATGACGTCAAACGTACCAAGCTCAATCGGCATAAGATCGATTTTAAAAATATACATGTCCACTTGGCACAAAATTTGTTTAAAACCAAGGTCAATCCTAGCCACAATTTATATATGAGTAGTATACATAAACTTGGACGACCCCATTAATACTAAAATGAATCAACAATTTCTTAATAATCATAATTCTTTTCCATTATAATTTTAGTGGTGTTTGGGTTACATTTGTTATAACTTTTTAGGCTTTATTGATTTTTTATGTTTGTTTTATGTATATGATTCATGATAATGAATTAATGCTAGAAGCACATAAAACCAAACGAGCAATACAACATGTACTTTGTTTTTTTTTGTTTTTGATTATATGAGACCGTTTTATTAGTTGTTCTAAGGTTACAGGTTTTTAAGCATTTAGTTTTGAGAGTGAGTATATTATTATTAAGGGGTCTTTGTAATGTTGTAGGCTTGCAGCAGGTTCGCTTGAGGCTTGCCTGCCTGGTAATGGTGTGCGGATAGTGGCATCAGTTTGGGTTCCTGTGCAGAAGGCCTTGGTTCGGTAAGCCTGCTTTGCAAATTTCAATCAATCACGTAACACTAGTACAAATCTGGGATTTTGTCACACATGCTGTTTTTTGAACGGCCACACAGTCAGATATTTATGTGACTAAATGTACCAGAATAAAATAAACATCCACACTTGAACTCATTTTGTGTGACCATTTTGGAATTTCATTGTCACATATTTGAATATTTATGTGACTAGAGGTAACTGGTAATTTTTTATTGCTTATTTAGTCACTTATAATTTGGGACGTGTGACAGATACAAATAAGTTAAAAACATTAGTCACGCTATATATATATACATATGTGACAAATATGTCACACAATTGAACATTGTGACCAAAATCCATATATGGTCACATGAAGTAATTGTGTATGTGGCTAAATCATATAGTCAAGTTTGTCACACATTATTTAAAAGTGACTGCTATTTTTTGCTGAATATTTAGCCACATATGAATTTAAAATGCGTGACAACTAAAAAGTAAGTTTGAAGCATTAGTCACAATATACATTTAAAAATGACAAATATATGTCACACACGTGAACAGTGTGACCAAATGTCATATATGGTCACACTAAACCATAGACATACATGATTAAGTGTAACCAAAATTCGATACATATAGTCACATAAGTTAATATGTGTGTCTAAAGTTTAGTGTCATACTAAAATGATTAAGTGATACCAAATTTCATATATATATGACTTATTTTCATAAAATATTTTAGCGGGATACTAAAATTTCATTTGCCGCACACCAAAATTAACCAAATTTTTTTGACTTGCCGCTTACACCAAAATTTTAAAGACAAAACCTATTCCCCAAAATCACACACTACAGCCCTCACCACTCCCACAAAATAGATCTACTTACTCATTTCCACAAAATAGACCAAACAAACCCTAACCAATTTCCACAAAATAGATCTACTCACTCAGTTCAACGAGATATCAATTACTAAGAGAAGAAGACATGGTGCGTAAATCTGTTTTTACTAAACAACAATCTCAAGAACAAGTCAACCCTGATGATGAAGGAGAAGACGATCTTAACATCGCTGATGATGTTACTCAGGTCTCGTTTTGTTTATTTATTTATTTCCATTTATTTTTATTATCATTAATGAAAGGCAGGATGTATAAAATGCTTGACCAGTTTATATTGGTATACCAACTGCTTGATAAAATGCTTGACCAGATTATATTGGTATAATTGTTTGTTTCGGCTTATATAGCGGACTTATGACTTATTTGGTTTTCAGCTTATGTTTCATAAGCTCATTTTTTGTGGCTTATTTTTTTGAGGGGGCTTATATAAGCTTATTATGACATGATAGCTTTTTAAATCTATTAAGAACTTTTAAGGTGTTTGGTTAAGCTTATGGTAGAAGATGTTATCTCTTTTGAGAAGGAAATAAGCTAATAAGCTTGGTTTGAGATTTTTAAGAAACACACAACAAAAGAATCATGTATATGTTCCTGTTTTTTTTGTAAAATCCATGTCTACCATTCAGTCCCCTGAATCTTATTTTTGTACATATACTCTTTTTTTTAGCCAATGGCATTAGAGCAAGTGGTGGCTGAAGAAGAAAGTGAAGATGAAGATGATGATGTTGCTGATCTTGAAGACTAAAGAGTATGTTCTATCTCACTCTTAAACTTACTAACTAATTATCAAATTATGAAAAACATATAATCACATTTACTTTTGATATATTTCAGATGCTTGATGACTTTATAGACAAGTAGGTGAATACTTATCGCCAAGTATTTTTGGATTTAAAATAACTGACATTTAGAGTAAGGCATAGCTCTATATATGAATTTGGTCCATTATTTGTCACTTGGAAGAAAACTGTTTGACATAAGATCATGATTTTGCTAAGTTACTATTCTGGACTTTTTGTAGTAATTAGTGAAACTTAATTTTGACTTGCATATGATCATATAGAAACACAAATTATAGATTTGATACTTGAATTTAATGTTAAAGCTTTCATCATCGTTCTTGCTATTCTCCAATAAAACCAAAACCTACTTATTTATTTGTTTCTTCTCCAGGTCGTTTCAAGGAGATTAATAAACGCTTATAACACAAACAGTTGGATACTTAGAGTGGTCATTCTTGCCAGGTAAAATGCTATATGGATTCATCACATACTGTCAATTCGGGATATGATAATTGGTATGTTGTATTTTCTCGGATATATAGTTATGTCTATGACCTCTTCATGCTAAAAATGTCTCCTCGGTCAAGGATTATCCAGAATTCAACCGCTTGATGTTCGCGTTAGCTGCTCTGTTCTTATAGCGTTTCTTTTAGGCTTTGTTTAAATCACAATGCGTTATATAGAGTTTGGCTTGGCTTGATTAGCGTATGGTGTGTTTAGGTATATGATTTGAGGCTATTAATAGTATGGATGTTGAAACAAGAAACTGAATGCACATTAAACAGGTCTGCTATTTATTAGATTTTATAACCTTTGGTTCCATGTTGTGAATTCAAAATTTCTTTTGATTTGCAGGTTCGATTGCTATGGTGGATGGGGGATACTGGACGTTGCTTTGTAATAAGATGAGAAGGTTTTTGACTTCCTTTTAGTAAGACATTTCTATATTCTCTTTTATGTCAAGTTTTAGTAAATACTACTGCAAAGTATTTGAATGTCAACTGTTGGGAATAATTGAAAACGACTAAGTGTCGTTTCTGCTGATGACATTAAGTCGTTCCTGCTGGCAGTTCAAGTAGCGTTCCTGCTGATTATGTTTCTGCTGGTCATGTTCTTTTCTGCTGACAGAGATAGAATCTGCAGAATCTTAGTTATAGACGTGATTAATGTAATTAAGGAATTATAGTTATCTCATTAATATAGGAATGAGATAAATTAGGAAGAGATTGATATTACGCGTTTTTAGGAAGAGATTGATGTATATCTCTTACGCATTTTTAGGAATCTTGTTTAGCAATTTAGGGTTTCTTCTCTATAAAAGAAACCTTTATCATTAGGGTTTTGCACCGATTACAGAAACACAAAAACAATTTATTATCAATAGAAAGATCCATAGAGGATCATTGTTTATATTTGTTCTTCTTTATACTGCATTGTTTAGTTTCCGCCTAAACAAGTGTTAGAGTCTCTCACGTATGTACTTGTGATTACATAAGTGTTATACAACCACAAAGGCTAGAAGATCTATCTAGTTCTAGATCCTAACAACTAACCAAGTTAATGAATGATACCAAAAACCGAACGCGTATTTAGAGTATAGAATTTACAAGGTTTTTCCTATGGATTGATGGGAGATGCAATACCTTCGTAGCTCCTCTTTTCTTCTAACAGCTAAACTTAACGGTTACTGAATTAATTAGCCTTCAATGGCCTCCATTGCTTACCTAAAATTCGTATTTAGGGTTTGTATTTATAGTCTTCTGAAATTCCGCCACAACGTCGTATTGGAGTAAGTCAATACGGAGTATTAGGGTTTCTTGGAGTAGGGACCACGATTATAATATTCTAGAATATTCTTTGAATTTATCCTTAAATACGACGTATGATATCTTCTGGATATGGCGTAAAGGTCTTTAAGTCTTCGTGGTTTCTTGTGAAGTTCAGCTCAGGTGCAGATACGCCGTATCTTTCTTGATGGATAGATACGGCGTATAGATAGTCAGAATAGCAGATTCTTTTTCTTTGTTTAAGCTCTAAAATGTGCGTCTTTTAGCTAAACTTCTCCAATTTCTCCATATTTACTACAAATAACTAATATAAACAATTAAGTACCAATTCATGCATAAATAGTATAAAACGGGCAATAAAGATGGAATAAATGATGCTATAAAATAGACGTTATTTGATGTCATCATGCTCACAATAATAGGTCCTTAGCAGGTAGGATGCAAAAGGAAGGTAGTAGATCAAAAAATGTTTTTATGGTTCAATGAGATGTAGTCACTGCCGATCGTCATTAGGGTTTGGGGGAATAACATATCAGATCTAAAAAGTGGATCAAAAAACATGTACAAATGATATTTCCTTACATATCAAAGATTGAAACCTTGGAAATTACGAGGGGGATGTATATGTAAATGCTAAAAGTCTGATGTGATTTTTATCGTTTGATCACAAATTAAATATGCGCCGCTTCTTACTTTCTTTTTCTAATTGTTCATCAAGGGTATGTTTGACTAGTGGCGGATCCAGGATTCTCGAACAAGGTATGTACTATTTTTAGGAGAACTATTAAAAAGTTTGGCTTTTCGGGTTGTTTTGTTTTAAGTCGGGTTTTTCGGGTTGGTTTTTTTCAAGCGGGTTTTTCGGGTCAGGTTTTCTTGGATTTGAGTTAGGCATGCCAATTTTGTTAACAGGTCTGATTCTTGATTTGGCTTATGAATTAAAGTTTGGTCTAGGCATGATAGAATGGTAGTAGGATTCGAGTATCTAATTAAAATTGATTCAGTTTAGTTGTCAATCAAATCGCTTAAATGGTATGCTGATGCATAAATTCTTTAAAATATTTATTTGCCAAGTTTTAAATTTATAAAACTCATCTACCATTACACATACTAACAGGCAGAGTACCCGGTCATTATGTAGTGCAGTAGTTGGTAAATCCGAGGTCATCCCAAGAGCTAAGGTTTACTAGTTCTAATTTGATTGTGTCACGTTTACAAAAATGGTTTTGAGTTGATTTAAATTACTAAGAAAATAAATGTGAAAAATTAAATAAGTTTGAAGACAATAGGAAGAAAGGCATGCTATCCTAACCAATTCATTATTATTATGACTACATTTCTTGCGCCATATTTAATTACAAGTTTCATTAGTGGTTCTAATATTGAAAGACCCGCGTTGGTCACTAAGGTCAATCATATACTAACTCTGCGATCCCAAAATCCCCTATGATCACACGGGGCAGGGTATCTAATCTCATAGTTGTTAAATCCCAACTATCCTAAAGACCAATTCAGTAACCTAAAGGTTACTAACCCTCTCTGAAAGAGTTCCTGCATTTTTTTAGTGTTTAATGTGATAAAGGCGGTAAAATGATCAATTCCTACACTAGGGATAGGTGCTAAAATATCCTAGTACCCTGCTAATCCTAGGTTCAAAATGGTCAATCTACTATTAGAACTAATAAGATCCAAATCACCCTCTACACTACCAAAATACAAGGATCCATAAAAGGCTATAAGGATATCCAATGAAACTTTCATTAAACAAGAAACATAGATCATAACAATAGTGAATACATGGTTAGGCCAGCACTAATGGTGCTTAGCCACTCATAGCAACAGCAATATAAGACATAAATGATTTCATTAATGGAATAACTGTAATCCTTACAAAGCGTACGTTACAAATGATTAATGCTTAGTAATGTAAAGTGATCCTCCCTTGGACTTTTGGTGGAATGCTTCGTCTTTCAGAGGTATTGGTCACCTCTTTGCTGCTGTGAAATGAAGTGGTAGAGTGAATGACGAAAATGAAGCCAGATTAGGGCTCTATTTATACTATTTAAACCCGTTACGGTGTAACAGTTATGTAGACGTTACACCGTAACCTTACTTACGTGTACTTCAATTTCTTCAGGGTAAATTGATGTTACGGCGTAACCAGATCATTAGTGTTACGCTGTAATGCTGAGTAGGATACATCATCTCTTCAAGTTTGAATCGTTACGGCGTAAGGATGACAAGGCTTTACGGCGTAAAGGTTGTGATGACTCAGCTCTTTGTAAATATATGTTACGGCGTAACCATATCGGGGGTGTTACACCGTAACTGGCCTTGGTTTCTTGTATTCAGCAACAAATGCATGTCTCCCATGTCTAAATCCCATGTCTTTTGCTCAAAATGCTCAAATTGTACTTAAAAACTAAATATAAGTGATTAAGTAGTGTTTTCAGACATTTATATCATTTTTAATAGCATTTTCATAGGGAATTTGATACTAAAAAGTATGAACTATTTGATGTTATCAAATATCTCCCCACTTGACTTCTACTTGCCCTCAAGTAGAACCGTTTAGAATAAATCATAAAAAGGTTTCCTCAATTTAACTTGGAGAAATGAGTTTATAATTTACTTATGCTAGAAAGACATCAAAGCCAAACACCTTACGAAAGGGAACAAAACACTTAATTTACACGACTAATCTAAGTGTTTCATTTCGGGGTGGTCACTCAACTGCTCAGTCATAGCATGTATTCTATCATAAGCTTGGAAGGTACACAAATCTCCACCAGCTAGAATTAGGGTCTAAACAGTCTCAAAGGCAACATGGGTGACAAACGGGTTTAACAAGGTGAATCATCCTGCAATCCTTACCCAAAAGCGTTACACCAACAAGGGCGACAAAATCAGATATACACATCCATAACGATGGAATATACATACATGATTGCAATCAAATCCCTCATTTGAGAAAAAAACAATGGTTGGGATGTAGAACGATATAGGGTAGGATAAGACATGGGATACACAATAATTGTTGTTAAATAAAAACATGAAACAAATAGTCTAAAGTAATCTAAGGTTGTCATAACTAGCTACTGTCCATCCATAAGTCTAAGAGTCTAAGCCCAAAAATTTGATCGTTAATAATGGGCTACTAGCTCCATTCTTCTCAATCATTAAGATGGCTTATAGTTGCACCATCTTTACATTTTTTTTTGCACATGAATGGCTTATAGTTGCACCATCATTTCTTTTGAATATATAAATGCTACAGGAATTTATATCTTTTTATTATTGCCCATGTAGTATTTGATATAATACATACATCCCCCCACTTGAGATAAACTATATCAAAAGTGATAATACAGGGGGGTCTTTATGATTGAGAAGAACCCATTTCCCTAAACCCATAAAATTTCTGAACCCATTTCCTTAAACCATAGACTTAAGTAGCCAGAGATTTCAACACAAAGTAAATAAAGACTACAGGGTAGGCTAAGGTGAAATGATGTAACAAAACATATAGGGTTTAAACTAGGATAGGCTCAACAAGGTAATCTAGGGGTATCTTGTACTAACATTTAGTGCAACAAAGGACTTCACATGGAGAGGTAGATAAGTCAGTGTGACAGGTCGATAGCCACACACATATAGGCTTTTTGGGTTGTTTCTTAAGATGTTGTCTTTGTGGAAACCGTAGAGGGGGGGGGGGGGATGAATACGTTTCCTTTAAAAAAATCAAAGATTATATCACTCTCTGTCGGCAATCCCATAAATATATGGGGGCCGCCTAGTACATCAGGGGGCCGCCCTATTTAAAGGGACCGCCTCCAGAAGAGGTTTTCAAACTAGATCATTTGTATCAAATCACCAATCAAGTTTGACGCAATATGAGAAGTGTCGATTGTAACATCTGAGAATTTTCGGATTTTTAGATAATTATTTTACCCTTTGACTTTTAGGTCTGGCTTGACTTACAAGAACAACCATCTAAATCACGTTTTCACGGCTCGGACCCTAAAGCAATTCGATGTGAAACGACATTCCTGACAACTTTTCAGTTTTGCCCGAGACCTGGAAACGAGCCGAAAAGGGCTAAAACAGCACCGCAAACATTTTTCGAACAATATACAACGCGAACACACAAAAACAATTAAATTTGTTTTTAATTATCAGTATTTATTTAATAAAAATATTAAATAAATTAGTCATCATTTTAATTAAAAGCGTTGCGGATAACGCGAATACTCGAGTTGAAATCCAAATTTATTTCGGACAAGACGAAACCAGTTCACAAAATGAATAACAGATATTTTATTAAATATTATAAAATATTTATGAAACATTATCAAGTAAATACTCATTTTTATCAGAAAAATGATTCGGAAAACAATGGCGCAAGTTTCAAGAGTTGAATCATCCGTTAAGTCGCTCAAATGAGTCCCGAACCGCTGTTATCAAAAAGTATATGAAAAAGTTACATATTAAACCCTAAACTATTTAGTACTTGTCATTTAACCTTAAAGTTTTTATATAAATACATTTTTATATACAAAATTTCATTTCCATCTAAATATATACACACACACTCTTATTAACTCTCTCCTCTCTCTCCACATTTCCCCACCGCCGGCCACCCTGTCACCGCCGGCCACCACCTTCTTCTCCGGCCAACATTCCGGCCACCACCACGTCACCGCCGCCGGAAAACTTTTCCGGTGGAGTTTTCCGGTGAACCCCAAAAATGATTCTCGTGAGCCGATCTATCCAACCCGCTACTCCACACTCCTCCACGCGCCGCACCTTCCCCCATCTCCACCATCACCACGGCTAACAGCCGTGGCTGTTACACCACCTCCACCCACGGCACCACCTCCACACCTACACCACCATCATCATCACCACACCAAAAAGGGTGTGTTCGTCATGTGGTTAACACCACTAGGATCCGTTTGGTTGCGGGTTTAACAGCAAGGGTGTGTTCGGGTTTAAAGTACCAAGAAGGGTACGTTCGGTTTTTGATCGTTTCACAAACAAGGGTGCGGTTGGCCGTGTAATCCCCAACGGGGTGTGTTTGTTTTCGGTGGTTAAACACTTCCACCGGGGAGGGGGTGTTTGTTTGTTGTTTGGTTGTTCGGAGCAAGGCAGCCGCAAGGGGGGGGGTGTCGAGTGTAGGTTCTATCACCAATAAGGGCGAGGTCGGGTTGTGGGTTTATAACACCCGACGAGGGTGCGTTTTGGGTCGGGACAGCGGGGGGTGTGTTTGTTGGTTCGGCTTATTAACAGCCGGGGGGGAAGGGGTGTCGAGTTAGGCTGTGGGACAGCCGGGACAGCTTGGGGAAGAGGGTGTCGTTGGTTTGATTTGGGTCGTTGGTTCGGCTGTCAAAGAAGCCGGGGCGTCGGGTTGGCTGCGGGGACAGCCGGGACAGCCGAGGGTGAGTCGGGTTCGGGTTAAACCCGACAAGGGTGTGTTTGGTTTAATTGTTATAGCAAGATTTGAGGTGTTTATGTTGCGGTTTGACTGATTAGGGTGCGTTTGGCTAGTTTCCACCAACATAGGGTGCGTTTGGTATTAAAACAGCCCACAAGGGGGCTGTTTGGGTTAACACAGCCAAAGGGGTGTTTGTTTTTGGGGTTGACAGCCAAACGGGGGTGTTTGGTTCGGTTTAAGAACAACTAGGGTGCGTTTGGTTGGACAGAAAATGACATAGGGTGCATGTGGGTTTAGAGAAGACAACAAATGGGTTTGTTTGTTTGGTTTAGCAGAAAAACCGTAGGGAGCGTTTGGAATAGCAGAATCACGACATAAGGTTTCGTTTGGTTTTTATATATCAAAACAACAAACGAAAATAACGAAAGGTTTTTATAAATATTAAAACCGGACAAATATTTATTGGTGGTTATAATCGGTTAAATAAATATAATATTTATTAATTGATTTAAATTAGATATAACGATATATATATATATATATATATATATATTCACCTCTTAAGGGGGAGCTTACCAGTTTTTCCAGAATCGACAAAACTAGTTTAACCTATTCCATATTTTTGTTTCGACAAAAAGGGGGAGAAGAACAATGGATTTAAAATAAATCTCAAACTATTGAAAATAGTTTTTGTATTTTAAAACATTATGCTTTGTCATTAACAAAAAGGGGGAGATTGTTAATACAAATAAACCCATAAAATATGTTTATTTCTATCTCACGACCTTTCTAGTTTTATTGATGACAAAACATAAAGAAACATTGTGCTAAAACCATCCTTTAAAAATAAGCTTTTGGAAAATCACAAAGTTTCATAAAAATGTGTATACATTATTTTATATAAACCTAAAACTATACACAAAAATGTTTTCTAATTTATCTCTTATTTAAATCATACATGACCTAATCAAATGCAGAAAATCCAAGGGTAATCTTACAAGATCTCACATGATCTCTTAAGATTTTGCAAATCAAAATTCGGATTTGGTTACTATAGGCCGGTTCTATTGTGCCGGTTCCATTCATCAATAGAACTAGTAGAACCGGGCTACAATACTTTCTTTGGCTATAAATACCAAGCCATTTTTCATGTTTTCACACACCTTCTGACTTAGAAATACTCTCTAATCATCTGATCTTTCTCTCTATTTCTTGCATAGTTTCCTTTAGTAAAATTTATTTATTTAACCAACCACCAAATCATTACAATGTTAAATCTAAATCTTTATCAACGCGTCGCGTTGACATAACAATTCACCGGGAAACCAGATTCCATTATCCAGGTTAGGTACTTAGCCGTTAAGAATATAGGACACTTTAAATCGTAAATCCAGCAACTTGTCGATACGCCACCCCGAAGAGGCCTCATTATGAAACTCCCTAGTAAAATAGTACTTTGATAATCGCATATAATTCTATATAGTTCAGGAAGGACCATATTTTGGGGTGAGAACATGCTTGTTACAAATTCAATTACGTGTATGATTTAAACTCGTTACGTGCTCATTTTCAACTCGTCTGCATACATGTTTACAAACGCATTTACATGGTTGATTACCTGTTTGGTTTATATACTCATTTATACATCTCGCGAGGAGATACAATACTTGGTTTAAATTGTTGGGCGTGATCACTCGCTATAATTTGGTTATACACTCATATGTATATCTCACGGTGGGACACAATACTCAATTACTTATTTAGGGACGGAACACATTGCTTGTTTTTACATGGGTACAATTACTTTAAACTTCTATGTATTGGCTAAGTAACCGTTAACTCAGTATATCCTTGGGAAGAGGCACCCAGTATATCTTTGGGAAGAGGCACCCAGTATATCTTTGGGAAGAGGCACCCAATATATCTTTGGGCAAGGCACCCAGTATATCTTTGGGAAGAGGTACCCAGTATATCTTTGGGAAGAGGCACCCAGTATATCTTTGGGAAGAGGCACCCAGTATATCTTTGGGAAGAGGCACCCAGTAGGTCTTTGGGAAGAGGCACCCATATGGTAGCAATACGTAACAACATGAACTGTGGTTAAGGTTTCGGTGTTGTGAACTTAGAGTAATTGTAATCATTGTTTTGTACTCACATGGATATTTATCGTGCCTTGAATAAAGTGGCAATACACACTTTGGATATTTGTGATCCAACTTTTATATGTACATTTTGGAAGGACATTTAAGGATTTAAATGGTCACACAATTATTTTATGATACTGTAGGGAGACAGTATTCATTAATCGTTTTTATATGACACTGTAATGATACAGTGGGCATATACATTTATTGGAACTAACGTTTATATTTAAAGAAACCTATGAACTCACCAACGTTATGTTGACCCTTTTAAGCATGTTTTTCTCAGGTAAATTATATGCTCGGATTTCTTGAAGTGCATTGGAGTCTATACATTCAAGCTTTTCATTGTGATGCAATTATGGGACAAATGTATATTAAATTCAAGATTTTGATTAAATCAACGAGATTGTTTTACAAACGACACATTTAGAGGTCGTTCTCTTGTATCTAGCGCTGTGTATTATGAAGTAGCACCCCATGTGGTATTCCGCTGCATTGTTGTATTTTTGGGGGTGTTACAGATTGGTATCAGAGCACTGGCTATAGAGAACTAGGTTGCATATTTTACCCTAGACTATAGTCGTTTTCACAAACATTGCATCACAACAAACATTTTCAAAGTGCATACACGCTACTTGCTTATGTGCTTACGTTACGTGCTGCATTAAGTGCTTACGTGGCATACATATATATAATATATATATGCTTGCATTCCTTTCGCGTATATCGTACGCTTATTTATATAAGAATTATTATATAAATACCAGAATATTTTTAAGACATTGTGAGTTATACAATGGTCTCATTCTACTCGTCAGACATTGTGAGTTATACAATGGTCTCATTTCGTTCTCAGACATTGTAAGTTAAACAATGGTCTCTAAGGACATTATTTTTCTTCATAGCTTTATACTATATTGTATTACACGAAGACCGTTATAAATTTTAGTTACATGGGATTATGTATAAACAAATTATTTCAATTCTTGATAGGTCGGGACTGTAAAAGGGAGAATTTATATGATAATTGCTATGTTGACTGGTTCATCGAGACTTTTACCTGGTTTACTCTAACCAAGGTACTCATTAACTATCTTGAACTCTATATTGAAACTCAACCTGGCCAGTTTTTAACTGCCCAGCTTCAAATGACGACTTTTTAATCACATCGTCCGCCTACTTATAGAGCACATGCATCGTCATGTCAACCACCTTGATTGTATGTTGTGGTACGCGTATTGCATCGGGAATTATTAAGTAGGATGATTTATAATATGTTTATTTGAAAGGATTGGGACGCCTTTTCAGTTAAATAAATAAATTAAAAACACACAGAACCTTAAGTATATCAATTGAACTTATTTACATAAATTAGGACGCTGTTCTTTATGCAATAATGAATTATAAATAGTGGGCTTAATGGTATCCGATATGACACGAGTATGAACCTAAAATTCAAAAATCCCATAAACTGTTTGAAAAGGGTCTAGAAACACAATCGTGTTTCCTACCACTCGACAGAATCTTAAGGCCTCAATTGGAACATAACCATTATCTCATTCTTGAGTTATTACTCATGGCCGTTGCTAATTCACAGCAATTCATGGAATACTGTTCGTGGAACTAACAGACTTGTTACACACTTGAGCTAATGGAGCTGATTCATCGAACTAAAGACTGAGTATCAAAATCCGCCGTCTATCGCATAAGCTCTTTCGCGAGCTCTTCTCATTTATTGAACTTTATTCTGGGGATATTGTTTCTCGGAGGGTCCTCACCCTCTGCATCCCATCACCGTTTGTTATATAATCATCGGATGGTTGCTGTTGTTGGGCTTCCTTGAGTTGGTCCCAGATGTACAAAACTTTTATCAACTAGGTATGAAACCTACCTTGAACAAGATAAGCCTATGTCGATATATGCATCAGTTTGAAAATACTCATTGCATACAAACAGTACACCATTTAAAAGTCATGATACTGATTAAGTACCCCCCCGTAAAGCGAAGCCAAGTAAGTTGGGTACTTACATCCAAAAGCCACATTGATGTGGATAATCGAACATTACAGATAGTAGAAACGAGACTCCGACCTCGGACATATAGAAACTTATACAAACATACTCACGCAACTACACGTTCTCTTTTGATGTGTTCACTATTAAGAGGCTTTCTTCATAAAGCGTTTATACCAATTATAAACCTTGAAACGATGTTTCCTTAAGATACCTATTCTAATGGATTGGATATCCTGGTCAACCTAGCCGAAATTTAGGTATATTAAGAGGTGTCGAAACACCAGATATTGCTGAATAAAGTTATCAGCGTCATGTTCAAATGGCTTAGTAAATCTTAAGTCTTGTTCCTAGTCACACTAAGCGGATAACACAGATTTAATCTCGGGACGAGATTTCTTTAAGGGGTAGGTACTGTAACATCCGAGAATTTTCGGATTTTTAAGATAACTATTTTATCCCTTCGACTTTTAGGTCTGGCTTGACTTACAAGAACAACCATCTAAATCACGTTTTCACGGCTCGGACCCTAAAGCAATTCGATGTGAAACGACATTCCTGACAACTTTTCAGTTTTGCCCGAGACCTGGAAACGAGCCGAAAAGGGCTAAAACAGCACCGCAAACCGCAAAAAAAACATTTTTCGAACAATATAACACCAACGCGGACACACAAAAACATTAAAATAGTTTTTTAATTATCATATTTTTATTTAATAAAAATATTAGAGTAATTAAGGCCCAAATCAAAAATTAAATAAACGCGTTGCGATAACGCTAATACTCGAGTTGAAATCCTAATTTAATTTCGAAACAAGACGAGACCGCTCACAAAAGGAATAACATATATTTTATTAAATTATTATCAAATATTTAAGAACATTATCAAGTAAATACACGTTTTTATCAGAAAAATGAATTCGGAAAACAATGCGCAAGTTTCAAAAATTGAAATCGAACCGTTAAGTCTCCAAATGGGTCCCGAAACCGTTTTTTAATTTTTAACAAAACTATGATAAAGAAATACACTTTAACCCGAAAACAAACTATTTCAACTTATCACTTTTGAATTAAAGTTTTAATATATATAAAGAAATTATATATATTTATTTCATTTCTATACAAATAACACACACACACTCATGTTTATTCTCTCTCTCCCTCACAACATCCGACCACCGGCGCCGGATTCCGGCCACCACCACTCCGCCGCCGCCGAAATACTTTTCCGGCGGGACTTCTCCGGCGAGCTTCAACATTCCTCCTCGTCACCGGATCTATCCTATCCACCCACTTTACTCGCGGCCCACCTGCTCCATCTCCGGCACTTCACCGCCCGCTGCCAAAACCCATATAATTCTACCACATACATCATCCTCGGCGGTCCTTCACCAGCCCAACATCACCACGCCTCAACCCACCGAGATACCACCGACCTCAAGAGTGCGTCCGGTTTGGTTATAACAGCAGCAGGGGGGGGGGTGATCGTTTGGTTTGTGGGTTTACAACGCTTAGGGCGCGTTTGGTTTCGTGGTATATCACCACCGGGTGCATCGGTTTGGGTATAACAGCCGAAAGAAGTGGTCGCGGGTAATAGCACCACAAGGTGGTTTGTTCGTTTGGCTGCCTCCACCGAGGAAACACCACCACAACCGCGCCACCTTCCCCAAGGGTGCGTTGTTTAGGGGAGTTTTGTCTTGCTGTTTTCGGTACAGCAACACCACGGCGTAGTGGTTGTATTTCTATCAATCAGGGTGGGTTTCGTTTCGCAACCCTCACTTGTCACAAAACCGATTAAGTGTTGTTTGTTTGGCTGTTATAAAACCAGCCCCCCGTGGGGTAGGGGGTGATTGTTTGTTTGGTTAAACAGCCGATGCTGTTGTGTGTTGGCTGCGAAACAGCCACTTATGCTCTGGCTGGCGTTTGGTTTTGTTTATGGATTAGGGGCGTTTGGTTTTGTTTATGGATTAGGGGCGTTTGGTTTTGTTTATGGATTAGGGCCGATTGGTTTGTAACAAATTAGGGCCCGTTTGGTATAGTGGCAGCCAAACGGGGGTGTTTGGTTCGGATTAAGCATATCTAGGGCGCGTTTGTTTCGCGGGTCAGTCGACTAGGGTGCGTTGGGTTTATAGCAAGTAGGGGTGTTTGTTTTGAGTTTGGCACGAGTAGGGCGCGTTTGGATCAACGAGGAAACAACGAGGGAATTGTTTTTGGTATATTATCAAAAACGACAAATAAAAAAACTTAAGTTTTAAATAAAATATTTAAAACTGGATAACTAATAATTTTGGTGATTTAAAATGGTTAAATAACTATATAATTTATTAAGTGAGTTAAGATGGAATTAAACAATAAATATATATTAAAATTTTTTATAAATATAAAATTTGTAACGAGGTTAAATAATTTATGAATCGAACCAAAGGACATTAAAGGGTATATAAATACAATATTTTTATTATGTTTGTGGATGTTCATATAACAACGTGAATATATATACCATATCTGATAAACGCGGGAGTTTGGAAAAATGGAAACTTGAATGAACTGTATGCAACATATATTATTATAACTAGAAAGCCCGCGATCATTTGAAATATAGAAAAACGAATGATTTCAATATATTTTGATTAAAGGGGAAAACTTAAGATTTTATGAAAACGAAAACGATATATAAAGGGAAAGTTTATGAAGAAATTTTTATATAAATTTCTATATTTCGTAATGGTTTACTAAAAACTATATAATATTTTAGAAACCTATAAAAGACATTAAAGTTATATTTAAGGTATATTAAAATATAACTACCATAGAAACTTGACAACGAACGAAAAACTATACTTTTACGTTGAGATAACCATTTTAGACGCGACATGTCGAGGAAACGAAATATAAGTTTATAAAATATTATTTTATATTTTATAATTTTCAGCTAGAAAGTAACACCATAACTATTGTAAAAGTTTTACAAACGTCGTGTGTTTAATTTATAACTTAAAGACGTGTGTCTACAAGGACTTCTTAATAATTAAATGAGCTGTCGAAATAATTGGTTAATTATTTACTCTCACTTTTTATACTTACAAAGTATTATACAGTTCACATTAATCCTTGAGTTGTCTGTCTTTATTAATATAATTCGGTATGAAGCATATATGGGTTATTTTTCATATGTAATATATAAAGTATATATATTACACACTTTGGGAACATTCTAAATTTATTTATTTAACCAACCACCAAACCATTACAATGTTAAATCTAAATCTTTATCAACGCGTCGCGTTGACATAACAATTCACCGGGAAACCCAAACACATTATCCTAGGCTAGTGGGACTTAGCCGTTAAGTTAAGCTGTATCTTCTCGGTCAAGCAGCTTCGTCTTCCTTTCGTATTGTGCATATTAGATGCCTATCTGTCAATCACTCTTCATCATCAAAGTGAATTAGATGCCTATCTATCAATCGTTCTTCAACATCAAGGTGAGTTCATAACCTCGCTTTTCAAATCTTTTGAATGTTTATAAACCCGCGAGAGGGAATACATGCTTGTCTACAAACTCTTTACTTACTGTGTTATCTTATAACAATGTGATTGTTTTTAAAGAGATAATAATGTATTCATAAAGCCTCACTTTTACTCGTTTTGGATAACGGTTATATATATTTTTGGGATGAAAATATGCATCGTTTTATAAGCGGACAATATGCTTTGTTTTATAAATTGGACGCAAGTATTGATTACATGTTTGCCTAAGTAGCGATAACCCAAGTTGAGCCCCTTTATCATGAACTGTCAATTGCATAGATGTAGTTGTGAATTACATTATGTGAGCGCGAATGTTATTTAATAGATCTATTTTTCGGGAACGACCCCTCCCGCGTTCGGGTGACCTAGCTATCACCAGGGAACGAACGTATAGCAATGTCGATTTAGGAATGTTATTCTCGGGGTTGATACATCTAATCGGGCAGAAATTTGCAAAATATAGTTGTAATTGCAAGAAATATCGTCGAGCTTCAGTGTCATGAGCTTAGTGTAAATGTAATCTAGTTTTGTGAGATCTGCATGTAGTTGCAATTAACACAAAAAAGTCCCTTTCGGTCCTAACCTTATATATATAAGTTATTTCGAGGAAATCAATAGTCACTGTTGCCATGGATACACTTTTTGGTGACATAAATTTGTCTCGCATCTTTATAAAAAAACTTTGGGATAAATTGGTACTTTTGGGTGACCATAAAACGTGTCCGTACTTCTTTACAAAATCGATTGGGATTTTTTACATGGTACTGTGATGAAAAAGTGATATTACAATCATATTTTTAAACTAATCTATGAACTCACCGAACTTATGTTGACCTTTTTTAGAGCATGTTTTTTCTCAGGGAAATTATATGCTCGGATTTCTTGAAGTGCATTGGAGTCTATACATTCAAGCTTTTCATTGTGATGCAATAATGGGACAATTGTATATTTAATTCAAGATTTTGATTAAATCAACGAGATTGTTTTACAAACGACACATTTAGAGGTCGTTCTCTTGTATCTAGCGCTATGTATTATGAAGTAGCACCCCATGTGGTATTCCGCTGCATTGTTGTATTTTTGGGGGTGTTACACCAACTACCTTGATGCATGGGCCTCATCCATTTCACTTCCTACCAATGGAACCTAAATATGATCCATAAAATACAAACTCTCGTCTTCTTTCCTTTCCATCTGTTGATCTAAACCATGTAGGCTTTCTGCGAGTGCGTTCTCTTGCTTGAACGCCTCACTTTGGGCTGCCAGTATCATTCCTCTTACTCCATACTGAATGGTCATAGCCTTCGCTCGAACACGTCTAGGTTGCACTCGTTCCTTCATGGATGGTATAAAATTTCATACTCATACTCACTATACAATTTAATCCATAAAGTACTAGCCATCATCTACCCTCTTTTCCATTTGTTGGTCCAGGTCATGCAGCATTTCTGCTGGTGCGTTCTCTACCTTGGACGTCTCACTTGGAGTAGCCAATATCTTGTCCTTAACATTTGATTGGATAGTCATGAACATTGCTCTTACTCGTCTTAGTTTCACTCTCCCTTTCTACTCAAATCCATTCAACCACTACATTTGAATTATCGAAGCATCACACAAATCAATCTTCATTCAAGTCTAGAAAACCTTCTTCTCGTTCTGCGCCCTACTCATACTTCTGATTCCTCTCAGTTAGGGAAGTAAGGGGGTTTAACAATCTTAGATAAGTTTGCGATGAAACGTATGTAAGTAACCTGCCAATCCTAAGAATAATCATATCTCGGATGGTATCTTAGGTACTTCCCAATTCTTCACAGCCTCACACTAGTAACCTTAGCATACAACTTCTCCTTCCTCAGTAATTCCAACACTAACTTCAAATGAACTCCATGCTTCTCTTCTTAACAAACGACACTGGTGCTCCTCACGGAAAATGACTAGGTCGTATGAAACCCTTGTCTTGCAACTCTCGAAGTTGTCCAGACAATTCTTACATTTACAAGGGTACTAGACGATATGGAGACTTTGCAACTGGCGTCGCTCCATGAACCAAATCTGTGCGGAATTCAACTTGTCGTCGTGGTGGTCATCGACAAATCTTTCAGAAACACATCAATAAATCTCGTACGACAGAAATATCACTCAATTTTGGTTCATCTACCTTTGTGTTCACTAAGGTTTTCACGACTCCTTGAGTACGTTCACCATGAACCCGAAGTATCTCATCAAGTTCCAATGGTATTCTAACCACCTTCTCATGACATACTATCACAAACTTCCTCTTGGACAACCAGTCCATTCCCACAATCACATCAAAGCTTCTACGATCCAACGATATCAACGAACTCCAAGGGTTACAACAATCGAATAGGATAACAAACGAATATCGAGTCAAAGGCTATAATGCATATAGGAGATTCCACATATGCAAGTAGACGTGGGTCAAATGACATAAGAATCCTTTGAAAAAAAATATGTATAGACACAGTGAAAAACGCAAGAACAAAAAACCAACAAGCGTACCACGACAAATGAACACATAAAACAATCAATACTAACGACGGAAATTCTATACCGAATAATCGACTTTACTCGAAAGACCAAATTAAATAATGTTTTTATAAAAATCGATTTAAATTAAGAAAGTCACTTTAAGTATAAAAATCATTTTAAATAATAATGAAATTGTCTTAAATGTAATCTTTGAAAAATTCATTATGGTTGTCATAAAAATCTAGAGATGGTTATCTAATGGTGTATCGTACCTTACCACTATGAATCACTTTAAACCTGCTTTTTATAATAAAATAAAATTTATTTAACCACCTCAACAATTTTCATTATCCTATTCATAGACCGAATTTAAAAACAATTCTATTTTACAAGGAACATTTAAGAATCACAGTTTTTCTCAAACACTAACACAATACTTAAAAAGGGCTCTTATAATTAGACATCAATTATAAAATATGTTACTCAAACAACGGACGCCATAATACCAAAAGGGATCGTAAAACACCGTACAGACTCTAACACAATTCTATTGTTTGAAAACGAAAGTAAACACCAGGAACCATATACTCAAAATAAAATCAAACGAACTCGTACAAGAAAATTCTTGCAAGACGTTACGTACCCAAAAGAAACCGTAAGGTCTTATCCAAAATAACAATCAACAAAGCAAACCTAAAAGCATCGATACTAACACGTCGCCAACGGGTTACAAAAACCAAGGGATATACAACCAAGGGAGTAATGATCCACACTAATATGTTAGGAACAATTAGTGCTTAAAAGAAACGTTCGATACTCATACCAGTAATCAATGCAACGAAACAACTAACAAAACGCGCCTATATCCGAAAGAGCAAACTCCGAACAACCAATATACATCGAGACATCGAATAGGAAAAATCAGGTATCCTTACTAACAAAGTACGATGAAGGGATGCTAAGCTTAGACTCAGGAAATCCGAACAAACCACCGAGCAACGAGCAACCATAATAATAATAATAATAATACTAGGTATCCGCAAATACTAGATAGAAGAGAAACTTACTATCTATACAACTCAATTTAACATATCCTCCAATTAGGGTAAGAGAATAATTCTCTACCCATACCACCATCCTTATCATGAATACTCATAAAAAAACATATTACACTACCACCTTACAACCAAACACAAATAAATGCAATCATGGTCACAAGTCTACGTGTGTGATGCCTTTATAATTATGTTGGCCACCATAATTATAAGTGCCTCCTTTCACACGTGTACTTACTTCCAAGATTACCCATTTTAATCATAATTCACATATGAACACATATACCACATTGCACATCTTAAACCACTCTAACTTAACACATAAAGGATGCTCTATCAATTAACTACTTACTTATATCAAAATAAAATCGAAACGACATAAAGGAACGAAAATCTCACAACAACTCCCAAAATACGAAATATCCAAAAGAAATAATCAATAACAACATGATGAGGTAAAGGACGGGATAAACTTATGCTGGGCCTCGCTTGGGTTTGACTTTGCCTCTGCAAGAATTACCCGACTCCGCGGGTCCAGCCCTACTACGCGCATCCGACAAACGATCAACTATCCTATCTCCTTCGGTTCCATAAGAGGCTCCTCTTATGGATCCTTATAACGCTAAGTCAAGTTGAGAAAACAATTCCCCAACGAGACTTCTTATGGGTGGGGGAAAAGCATAGCTAAAATACTAAGAAAGTAATACATATCATACCAGATAAGGGTAGGCAAAATAACTCAATGAAAACTAAGCAAAATACGAGATATATAAGCTATGAAAAAATAGAGGGGAAGCATAGTAGTTATAGCATCAAACACTTAAGCCCTAAACGCATCTACATGAAGGACCCCTAGGTTATAGTTTAGGCTCAACCACCTACTTCTTTATAACCAAAGGATCTGATACCAATCTGTCACACCCCACCAAGACAAAAACGCGAGGCGTAACGAGAATGGATATCATCACAACACAATGATGTCTACTATAGAGAAATCTAAATGAAGGAAATAACCAAATGAACACTATGTGTCATGACAATACCCAACACAAGATAAAAGAGTCTTGCATTACTAAAGTAATGTCGTACACGAACAAAATAATCCAAATACTAACAATCTCCAACAAACAAGTATCAAGCAAAACAAATGTCATAAATGAAAAGACTAGAAAAGACAACTCCACAAGCAATGCCTAGGGTCTCTCTAGCCACTCTTCCTAACATCCTTCTTATCATCACGATACTCACCTGAAAATGATGCTTAAAAACGTCAACACAAAGGTTGGTGAGAGTCATAGGTTTTACGACACCAATACAAGATTTAAATCAATTACTGTGATTAATAAAACAAAACATGGCAGGACAGTTAAGCTAGCAATTATACAGGCTAACATGCAAACGCACAAACAACCATAACTAGGACGGAACGTGTCCCCCGATCCAACGCATATCTCACCATAAACGGGTAGGAACGTTACCCCCGATCCAACAACTCATAACACTGGGTAGGAACGTTACCCCCGATCCCAAATATGTCACTTACGCACCTAAAAGTCTACCAGCTGGAACTTATACTTAGGCCTGGACCAACACAACATTGAGTATTATTTCAACCCTCCAATTAGATTTAAATAGGTAGAACCACTACCCTCTAATCGGAATCACACAGAATTGAGTCTTATTTCAACCCTCAATTTTTCAAATTTATTTGGCTTGAAAACGAGAACAACGTGTACCGACACGAGACTAATAAAATTTTATTTATTTATCCAAATTTATTTAATAAAAATATTTAATAAATTATTTTACATTTTATTTAAAAATGTTGTTGAAAACACGATCATTTAATTAAGATTTATTGATTTTTTTTTTTTTACGAACAAAGCTTAAAAGTATTACTCAATAAATAATAAACAATTTTAAAATGAACGTTACAAAATATTTATGAAATATGGTCGAGTGAATACTCATTTTCGATGGAAAAATTATTTGGAAAACAATGGCCGCAAGTTTTCGTTTTTAAATCACCAATAAGTACCCCAAACGAGTCCCGAATCATTAATTTATAAAACTATACAAAATAATTACAAAATCTACCCCTCATCTTTAACCTCCTTTACACTTTGATTTAAAACCTTTCTATAAATACAATTTTTTTTTCATATTTCTTTCTCATTTTATCAAAATTTAAAACACACACATAACCTAAAATCCTCCCTCCTCCCTCCTCACCATTTTCGGCGCCGCCGCCGGCTGTTTTTCCGGTGAGGACGTCGCTGCCACCACGCCATCTCCATCATCCCGATCCACCCCATCACACCACCAACACCTTCATCACACCGCCACCCTCACTGCCATCCTCCACCGCCGCCGGCAGCCTCTCCACACCACCACTAACACCAACCGACGACATGCAACACCACCTTCATCGCCATCAACATCACCACCACTTTCATCTTCATCTCCTCCACCTCGTCATCACATGCAACACTAGATCCGCCACCACCTCCCACCGCCCAACAAAGCCGCGACACCCACGTAACCCATACCATCACAGACCATCGTGGGGCACACCAGCGGCAAAACACCTATAAAACATCTTATTTCTTGCTTATTTTTCCGTGCATGGTAGTTACATCGATTATAATGAAATAAATAAGTTGGGTGGTTGATTTGATTTGAATTGGTGTCGAGTAGGGGCTGTCCGCCGCCAAACCACCATCTTGGTGGCAGTCGGACGACGGTACAACCACCACAGCCGCACCTTGTGGTGTCGGGCTATGATGGCTCAACCCCAAATGGTGTCTCGGGGTGGTCAGCCGCCTAAAACCACCGCTGTGGTGGCGGCCGAACCCACGGTGACCACCACAGCCGCACCATGGTGGTGTCGGGCTTGTGGTGGTGATTACCCATTTACTAATTTTATTGTTGTAAATCTTTACCGGTTATTCATTGAAATTCCGATGTAAAAATATGGTAAAAAGGGGTGTTTGGATTTGCATGTAAATCTGCCATTAGGGGTGTTTGGATATGTAGATAACAGCCCGTGTAGGGGTGTTTGGTTCTGAGTTTATGGCTTATTAGGAGTGTTTGGGTCAGCAGCCCCTAAATAAGGGTGCGTTTGGTTTTACTTATAATTGTTATTTTTGTAAACTTGGATAGTTATAAATTTTAATACAAGCAAATATTGGTTTCATTGATTGATAAAGGGAAAAATATCGAAAATTATATATATGGTGGAACGTGTATAAAAGTGCAAGGTCATGGCCAAAATTTCTAAAAAAATTTTATATACTTGAACTTGGGCGTTATTCACTTAAAACTTACATTATAATATAAAACCGATAAAAATGACTAAATAATAATAGTAGGTTATTACATATATAATTATATAAAACCCGCTAAGAACATGGGACATTAACTTATAAGATACTATTTTATAAGCCACGACTAAAAGATTAATTAAAACTTTTGTAAAAGTTTTAAAAACATTATTTGTTTAAATTTTAATCTTAAAAGGTACTTCGTTATTAAAGAAATCTTTAACGAGTTATTTAATAATTTTCCGAACGCGTGTCGAATAATATTATACTAATTAATATCTCACATTTATTATATATATAACACTGACAAAGAATTATATACTTTAAATAATGCGCTTTCGAATGGTTGCCTTTGGTTGTATAATTCTCGACATGAATTATACTCATCCGTCTTCATATGTAATATACACGGGATATATTACAGACTTTGTTTTATCCTTTGGTTTGTTTTATTTGGTCAACCACCGAAGTGTTACAATTTGGGAATTGAGTCTTTTATTAATGTGTCGTGTCGATGTAACTATCCATTGGAAAACCCCAAAACTTATACCTCCCTAAATGTAATAGCAATACCGTTAGATTAATTGCAACCAACTTCGTGAATCCGCAGACAAGATAATTCGTTGACGCCAATAACCACGTGGTTTAATAGATTATTTGATTATTGCCTACGAGCAAGGTGAGTTCATAGCCTCGCATTTAATTATTTTTATGTTTTAAAAACCCGCGAGGGAGATACATGCTTGTTTTAGAAAATCGAACACAAAGTGATTTTATTATGAAACTTGCTATGAGTGAATTTGTTGTGGCCCTTACCTTCATGAACCGACAATCATCGCTAACCGGTGGAACGCTAATGACATAATAATAGATCTATTTTGGCCTAACGACCTGTTCGGAGTGTGTTTCTTGCGAGGGCATACGAAGACATATTGTATTTAGTATTGGGAGTGTTATCACTCCGGGTTGGGCACAGTTAAGGTTCGGTTCGTGGCTCTAGCATCGTTGTGGTTGTTCTATGAATTAAATGTTTTACTATGCTTGTGTTCAAAATGATTGTTTATAAACTCTATGGATTCACTCAATATTTTCGTTGACATTTTAGCATGTTTATCTCAGGTATATGCTTGCTAGCTTGGATGTGATGGATTATGGATATTGAAGGACGTGGACTTGGTGAACTTTGCACATATGATAAAATGTTTTCTTTTAAAGAAGCTTAACCATGTTGTGGGTTATTTTGAAATGAGTTTTTATAAAGTTATTGGGGACCTTGTAACTCTGATCTTTTTAATAAAAATTGTATGTCGTTTACCGTGACTCGTGACCTTATATTATGAAGTAGCACCCCAATTTTGTATTCTGCTGCGTTGTAAATTTGAGGGTGTTACAGATTGGTATCAGAGCACGAGTCATAGCAAACTAGGTCGTTTTTCAAAACCTAGACTATGACTATTTTTTTTTTAAAATTCACGAGTCGTTCACCGATGTCCGATATCCGCGCGCGCAATCCTTCCCGATCCATTATGTGCTTTGTGCTAGGCCTTTGATTGTATGCTTTATACCAAGCGTGTGGTATAAATAGTAATTATATATATATATATATATATATATATATATATATATATATATGATATCCGTTCTACGTCGAACTGCTATGTATATATATGCCTTTCGATCATCGCTACACGCGTACATTCGAGTTGTACTATTGATATTATGTAATGGGGTCACCATTATGATATGATTTGATAAATTTCGTAAATGTGCAATATATACATTTACATTGCAATATTATATAGATTTGAGGCTTTGTTAGATTTTAGTTGTGTTTTGAGCCGCGACTAAGGAATCGAAGACTAAGGAACAAGGCAAAACTAATTCTTCTACGATCTTGCTTGGTATAGCATGGTGAGTAAATCCTATTACTAGTATAATCTTTGTTTTGGCAATTTAATTCGTTATGGATAAATGCTTGTGATGAAATCCGTCGAACACTTGCTTAGATTAGTTCGAAAGATTTGTTGGGAAAAATTAACGATTTGAATATCTTGTATAGGTAGGTTTAAACTTTATATGAATTGATTTTTGAGTCAAAAATAAACTTTTGGAGCGATTCGTGATGCACGGTCTTGAGTGCAAAATTTGACACGTATTTTGAGATTCGAGATTTCATAAGAACTGATTTTTAATTTTAAAACACGATCAAGTCAAAAAAAAATATAATAATAATAATAATAATAATAATAATAATAAATAAATAATAAACTTCAACACTTGAAATAATTATTAAAAGCTGACAGAATTTTTTGAAGAGCGATTCGAGCATTTTCGAGTCAATTTTAGCCTTTCGGCAAAACACGAAAGTTGTTTGGAATGTCGTTTTACCTTGCAGCGAGACTTGTTAATTTTAAAATCATTTGAGAACGGGTCAAAAATGAAAGTCAAATTTTTACATTTCTTTAAAAATAAAATAAGTTTTAGCAGAATTTTGTAAGAGCATTTTGGTCATTTTCTGTCGAGATTCAAATCTCGACTAAAACTAAAAAGTTGTTCGAAATAATGTTTTACATAAAATCTCTTTAGAGTCCGAGACACGAAAATGGGATATAACGTGTCAGTTTTGAGAAAAACATACATATATACTTATTAAAAAGTCAAACGTTGATTTTAAAAGTCAATTGGGCTAATTTGAATCTTGTTGGATAATTATAAAAATAATAAACTCTCATTATTCTTACTATATACGTTTATGGTATATAAGAAATGGATGTTAATAAAATATGACACAAGTGTCGAGATTTTAAATCTAATAATTATATCGACTATGATAATCCGATAACCGGACATACTAAAAATAGTAACTTCCTCGAAATGGTAACTTTCCAAAACAACAACTTTCTAAAGTTAGAAACTTGACAAAGATAAAAAGTCTTCAATGATGTAACATAATCTATGTACACAAAAATGGTCGCTTTTACAATATGATAAGTGATATTAATTAGAATGCGCAAAGTGGATTTCTCATCGCATGCATAGTTATATTATTTTCATCAAGGATACATAAGATATATATCTAAGGATACGAAGTACGTATCGTTCGATCATACTTTATTATATCTCTATTTACGCGACCCTACTATAGATCGTGGTCGGGCACGTTGAATAGACGCCTCGCTGTTTTAGAGAGAGAAACATCGTGACTCCTAATGTGGACAATTCCAGTTAACAAATATATCGCCCGTTTACCTCATTCGATTGCATTGATTCTTGACTTACTACTCCTTGTACTTGCTATGATCCTTATTCTCAAACCACCTTAATATCTTTTTATGAACAATTTATACAAAAAAAAATATATACAAATTTTATAAAATATTAATCAACTAAAAACCTAAATTGGCGTCCGATTTTCATAAGAAGACAAAGCAAAAATGTGTTTCTCAAAAATGAATGAACAATAGTTGACGTGTTTCTCAAAAAAAAATAAAAAAAAAATAATAATAATAAATAAATAAATAAATAAATATTTCTTTCCCATTTCTATGTCAAATGATTTACTTATTTTCAAGGATAGGTCAAAAACTTTCATCACCATATATGGTGTGTAAAAAAAAATTTGACGAGGACGGATGTGTCGTCGCTTGGTCCTCAATTATGCATAGCCTAGCTAACTATGCATAATTCAGGAAGAGCCACGCTGTGTCGGATTAATCGTCGCCTTTAAAATTAGTGGCTTTGGATAAATGTTTGGGTGAAAACACCTCCAAATGGTGGATCCTTATGCGAGTAATCCTATTCGATTCGATTTTGTAAGAACAATTCCAAATTTTCTTGCGTTCCTTGTAATCTTTTCTTTCGGATGGTGTTGACTTAGAAAGACACCTTGACCGAATAATTCCGGAAAGTATTTCAGTGTGTCACGTGTAACGTGTGAAATTCAATCTAAATCACCATATTGGTGATGAAACACCAAGAAACCTGATACCGACACTGAGAAGGAATCTTAACGAGATCAGAAGACTGCCAAAGTGGATGAAAGCCGAGTACGAGTAACTTCGAGACTAATGAAGAAGACTTCTCCTACATCAAATGTATCTTACATTATCTTTCTTTCATTTTTCCTATATGTCGAACGACGTCCGTAGAGTATAGTTTCCTCTACATCAAACTGTGAATCATTCCCGTTGAATAAGCTGTAATCATGAAGAAAACTTCTACCCTCGAAACGTATGTGTTCGGTCATCTAATGTTACGAATGAATCCTACACAAGCTCGAGTTGTGAATTCGAGGTGTTTGATTTGTTCCTGTTCTGCCTTGTGAACTCGGATACCAACGTAGAGTGGTGACTCGAATACCAACGTAGAGTCACACAAGGATGGCTCAAAAGGAGAGCCTTCGGCGCAAGAGCCAAGCACAATGGTCGGATCCTACCGAACGATAATGATGTCATCCGTCATCATTTTCCGTAGGGAATAAAACGGTACGCGATGGACAGTTGGAGTTTGCCGACTTCGTGGCGGTAGATAAAAGACAATCCCGTTTGCCGTCTCCGTTTATTCAGTTGAGGAGTCCTTGTGCTTGACTCGATCCCCTTTGATCGTCGATGATCAACGACGGATAGCCATAGTTGAAAATTTATGTGCAAAATTTTTGCTTGCTATATGTTTATGTGATATGTGATTTAGTCGAGTGGTCGTACGTTTGTGAAATGACGTCCGAACGGTGGGTAACGCGTACCCGGATTTTTAGTCCCCCGTTGAAAGACACGGGAT
>BQNB010041973.1:0-46418 GCA_026074375.1 Tanacetum coccineum
TTAATTGCAAGAAAGATCGTCGAGCTTCAATGTCATGAGCTTAGTGTAAATGTAATCTAGTTTTGTGATGCCTGCATGTGTTGCGTTATCACGAGAAAAGTCTTGCGGTCCTGCATATTTTGATTTATCAAACCTATGAATTCACCAACATTATTGTTGACGTTTTAAGCAATGTTTTCAGGAGGTCAATAGGCATGGGATGCCAGGGATGCATTGGGTTACATTTTGGATTGCACGCTTAAAGATTTAGGTGCATCATATTTTGGGAAATGTATTGTCAACTTTTGTAATATTCAACAATGAACAAGTAAAGCTATATGCTTTTGTATTAAGTCTTTCAATTAAATCCAATGTATCATTTTAAACGACTTTTTGTGTCGTTCTTATATATCTTGTGCTATTGATCTTGAAGTAACACGCCCCGGACCCTTATTCCGCTGCGACCCAATTTGGGGGTGTTACAGTTAGACATCCTTTCTGTTCACTATACCAGTAATAGCTATTCCAAAAATCACGTCTGCTACAACCGTTCCTCCACCACCTTCTTCCTTCATTCCTCTTCCTCAGCAAACAACACCAACTCCGTCACCAATAAATTCTAAAGCAACTACCTCATTTACTGCTCTTCTTGACTTCTCCTCAGTGTTTAGATTCAACGATCGTGTTACCAGCCTGGAAAAAACTTTGTCAGAAATGAAACAAGTGGACTAATATGCTAAAGCCCTTTCCTCCATTCCTACTATTGTAGATGGCTACATCAGCAATAAACTTCATGAAGCCATCCAGAAAGCCATTAAATCCCATAATACAGAATTTAGAGAAGAAGCTCTTGCTGACAAGAAGGAGTATATAGATCTTGTTGACACGTCAATGAGAACTATTATCAGCAAGGAGGTTAAAACTCAACTTCCTCATATTCTCCCGCAAGCAGTCTCAGAATTTGCAACTATTATCAACAAGAAAGGAGACTCATCTAAAGATTCTAGGTCAAAGGAAAAGAAGTCTTCAAGCACCTCTAAAGACACCTCCCACTCTCAACATAAGTCTTCTGGCAAGTCTGCCCGTGCAAAGGAGCCAAGTCATAATGTTGACGACTTAGGAGCACAACAAGATCAAGAGTTTGTCACGGGAAACAATGATGATCAACCTGCTGACAAGGAGGTTTCCAACGCTGACTAGTTCAAGCAACCCGAGCGACCTCCAACTCCTGATTCTGATTGGAACAAGAGATAACATGTTGACTTCCGACCTCTTCAGACCTGGATTAGTCAAGTTGCTCGTGCTAAAGAACCTCTTTCTTCATTTGATGAGCTCATAAATACTCCAATCGACTTCTTTGCATTTGTCTTGAATCGGCTTAACATTTAAGATTTGACTCAAGCCATTGTAGTTGGATCGGCATTCAACCTAATGAAGGGCACCTGCAAGAGTCTTACAAAGTTAGAATATCATCTTGAAGAATTTTCCAAGGCTAAAACTGTACGACTTGACTGGCATAACCCGGAAGGCAAGCCGTATCCATTTGATCTCAGTAAACCTCTCCTGCTAATTTAAGATCATCGAGGTCGTCAAGTCATCCCTCAGGATTACTTCATCAACAATGACCTAGAATATCTGAAAGGTGGAGATTTAAGCAGACGATACTCAACTTCAGTCACCAAGACAAAATCTGCTACTTATGATATCAAATGGATTGAAGATTTGGCCCGTGGTTTATAGGTTCCCGAAAAGGTAACATATGATAAACATTCCTACTGGGGCATTTCACACTGGGGTCCCAAACGTTAAAGATTCTACGGCTATGCAACTACCATGACCTCGTCTATAGATGTCTATTCCAGAAAATGAATCATTACGGTTACCAGACTTAAGATTCAGAAGAAGTATGATTATGGTAACCTGGAAGAGATTGATGTTCGTCGAGATGATCAGAAGCTATACAAGTTTAGAGAAAGTGATTTCTCACGACTTCACCTGTAAGACATAGAAGACATGTTGCTCCTTCTTGTTCAACAGAAGCTGACCAATCTCATTATAGATGAACGGTATGATTTGAATGCGGCATTACGTATGTACACAAGACGTATTGTTATTCAAAAGCGGGTGGAAGATCTTTAATTGGGTGTCGAAAGTTACCAAAAGAAGCTTAACCTCACCAAACCCAACTCATACAGATCATATCTTAGGAACAGAACCGCATACACTTCATATTCTAACCCTCAAGCAGTAATTTACGTGGATAACTTCGACAGAAAAAGGTTGATGTGCACTGATGAACTTCATAAATTCAGTGACGGCACGCTCAATGATGTTCGAACTGCTCTTCATGATATCTCTAAAGGAATAAGGATGGAATACCTGCCGAAGAGGAAATGGAGTGGATTAGAAAAGAAACGGGCTTGGGTTATGGTTCAGGATATTGACAAGCAACTCTTTGAAAGACGGCTAATGAGGAATCTAGAGAAGTTTGTTGGTGGACGAGAATACAGGAATGACCTCGGGCTGCTGGAACGGACAATATGATTTTGTCATATTTTGTCCTATCTCATTTTAAGTTCATCTCTTGTATATAATAACTATTGTGAATATGTATATAAATAGTGTAGACTAATATTATGCTAATATCATGTTTGAGTACGAATTTTCAAGAATTTCTTAGTAAATTCAAAAAATTTCAAATTTACGTACTCAAACACCATATTATTCCCTCATAATTTGAGGGGGAGCATTAAAATGTTCCTAATACGGCTTGTTAATAATCAGAACATTTTTCTCCCCGAATGCATATATATTTTAAATCAATTAATATCCAAAATATTAAATGACTTAACATTTATGATAAGGGCAGAAAATGTGATTAAAATATATGACTAATGATGTGATTCTATGGACTCAAGTGCAAGCTTCAACCTTCATGTGCTAAACATTTTCGAATATCAATGCACATGGTGAGGGGGGCATCTTATGAAAAGTAAACCCATCAAGGTACTATATGTTTTGATTTATATCACAATGTACCTCGATCGATGTTTTCAAATGATTTTAAGGCTAAGGACAATACCAATAGACCGACCATGTATTTAATTACTTGGAGTTAAAAGGTAGTTAGGTATAGGTAATCGTTCCCACGATCCAGCCAGAACCGAAGGGATCTACCCAGGGACATTCCATTAGTTAGAATAGAAGTCCTTAGGTATGATAAAAAGGAGAAAAAGTAAGAAATTGGGAAAAGTACCGAATGAGATGGAGCTAATACGGGAACAAACCTAACAAGGTATTAGTCATGAAGTCTCGGTAAGCACTGAAGGGGTTGAAGAATGAAAAAGAATTGTAAGGATAAAGGGTGAAAAGAAAGAAGCCCTCCATACACTTAGGCAGAAACCGGGTCAATACATATGCTATCAGAAACACTAAGTTGTTGTCTGGTATTGAAGATAGTCATGGACCCAGTGACGATGTGCACAACCCTCCCCAACCACTCAAAGTCAGAATGACTTTGTTTCAAAACTCACAGAGATTCACACATTTATATCAACTTTCTCACTCCGAGTTAGTTGGTATTGAAAAGGTGGCACTCAGCTCTAGCCTCCGATTACAAAAATCAAATGTGCACTATCGAGTCTAAAGCCAAAACATATCATCCATAAATCTCTCTAGGACACTCATCTATTATAAACTGGTTTCTTACACCGTGTGAAAACTAGTAAATATCTAAAGTGTCCTACGCATTATCCTTGTGATTTTGCCAGAACAACAGAGTGATACTTATGTATTCACAATGAAGATGGAAATCCTTCCAGTGTCAACATCAAACAGCACTACGGTAGGTGACTTGTGCGATTCTTTATGAATCAAACCTGTGACATCTGGAAAGCAACGATGGTGCGATTCTATATGAATCAAACTTGTTCCAGGTTATGAATTGACGGTTGATGAATTTTGAAATTCTAAAACTCTCGAGGTGTCACAAAACCACGTTAGCAAGTGACACGTCGATTGATTTTTAAATTAATTCTTATTTAATCGGTGAGACAGTAACTTACTGGTTTACTCATATCATGTTGTCTGCTTTGAGATGCTCCGGTAATGAGAACATGCTGAGTATGATGAATCTAATACATATGTGTTAGAAAGATTCAATACTACAACTGGATATCTTGTTAAGGAGATTCTTCTTAAATTGAATTTACTTGATCACAGGTCGATCCTCACGGATTCGAAGGTTACTCTAACCAAACACGGGCGAATGATAAAGCCATATTTGTCCACCCACCTTTATTGCTAACTGTTTTATTTCAAGAATATATATAGATAGACGTGGAGGTACCTGGTTCTAGCAGACTCACAGATTCATAGCCACATGCTCATACTCGACCGACAAATGTAAAGACATCATGAAAGCTCAAGTACATATTTTAAGACTTCCGCTACTCTGATACCATACGTCCTTCTTGAAGCGACGAAGTGTTAAAGTTAAAGAACTTCATAAAAGATGCATTATTAAAGCTTTCAAGTTAAAGAATCAAGAAAAGTATAAGCATGTCGATCCAAAGTCATAAGATCATAAGTTGGCAAAATTAAAAGACGGCGTTAAGAGATTATTCTTGGTGGATGATCTAAATAAGCTCAAGATCACATGAATAATCACCCACAAGAACAAGTCATATGAAAGCTCAAGTCGATATTTAGTGTTATCCATGGACTCGGCTTCATCGTCCTTAGTTAGCTTGATCTTTGTTGACATCGGCGTCTAGGTTGGTTTAGAATCTTCCAACTCGAACTTCTTTAACATCTCCTTGATGTACTTGGATTGATTGAAAAATATCTCGTCTTCCATTTGTTTTATTTGAAGACCCAAAAAGAAGTTTAACTCGCCTATCATACTCATTTCAAACTTGTCGTGCATGATTTTTATGAAATCATCACACAAGTTTTGACACGTGGAACCAAATATAATGTCGTTGACATATATTTGAACAATGATGAGATGTGATTTAAATTTCTTTGTGGAGAGAGTATTATCAACCATTCCCATGGAATACTCGTGTTTTAGTAAAAATGCTTTTAGTCTATCATACCAAGCTTTAGGAGATTGTTTAAGACCATACAAAGCCTTCTTAAGTTTATAAACATAATTTGGTTTTTCAAAATCAATAAAACCCAGATGTTGAGCAACGTAAACCTTTTCCTTTATAAAACCATTTAGAAACGCACTTTTTACGTCCATTTGATATAATTTGAAATCATTTACACAAGAAATAGCAAGAAGTATTCTAATAGACTCTAACCTAGTTACCAGAGCATATGTTTCATCATAATCTATACCTTCTTGTTGATTATATCCTTGTGTTACTAATCTAGCCTTATTTCTAGACACAATACCATTTTCGTATAACTTATTTCTATAGACCCATTTTGTTCCTATAACAGTATGACTCTTGGGTAGTGTAACTAAATCCCACACATCATTTGCTATAAATTGATTTATTTCCTCTTGCATAGCTATAACCCAAATCTCATCTCCTACTGCCTCATTGACATTTTTAGGTTCTATGGTGAAAAGAAAACAAAAGAAGTTACTATGATTTTAGGCTTGTGATCTTAATGTTCTTTGATTAAGATTTCATATGACTTGTTCTAGTGGGTGATTCTTGGACTCCTTAATGTTAACGACTTCTATCGACTCATCTTCTGCATTATTATTATTTACTACTTTAGAAATATTTTCTATAGCTTCTTCTTTACCAACATCATCATCATCAACCAATTGTGATAATTTGGTAGGAGGAGGACATTTATCGAATGTCACGTTAATTGATTCTTCGACTTTCATTGTATGTTTATTTAAAACTACATAAGCTTTACTATTTTGAGAATGTCCTAGAAAAACACATTTGTATGACTTTGGGTCAAACTTGGTTAGATAGTCTTTAGTATTTAAAATGAATCATTTGCTTTCGAACACTTTGAAAAATTATAAAGAGGGTTTCCTACCTCTAAATATTTCATAAGGGGTTTTTCCTAGTATTGGTAGAAATAAAATTATATTTAAAATGTAAGTTGACCTATAAACGGCATTACACCAAAACTTTTGTGGAATGGATTGTTCGTTTAACATGGGCCTAGACATTTCTTGTAAAGTACGATTCTTTCTTTCTAGTACCCCATTTGATTGTGGAGTACGTCGAGCCAAGAAGCTATGAGTAATGCCTTGTGCATCACAATGAGCTCCGAATTGCACTTCATTATTAAATTCCCGACCATGATCCATTCTAATACCTACTATAGAACTTCCTAGTTGGTTTTGAATTTTCCTAATTAATATTTCAAATTTCTCAAAGGCTTTGTTTTTGGTTTTTAGAAACTTAGTCCAAGTGTATCTAGAATAATCATCTACTATTACTAAGGTGTACAAGTTACCTCCATACCTTTTAATAGCCGACGGACCAAATAAATCCATATGTAATAGTTCTAGGCATCTTTTAGTAGAAACCATATTTTTAGCTTTATGACTTGCATGGGCTTGCTTCCTAATTTTGCAAGCATCACAAAAGTGTTTATCATATTTTAGCTTAAGTAGATTTCTAACTAATTCTTTGGATGACAAAGATTGAATTAAACGCATATTTTCATGACCAAGTCTTTTATGCCATAAGGTAGAATTATCCACTACTGTGGCGAGACATAAATTTTCTTGAGACTTATTTCCTAATCTCATTACGTATAAACCATTTTTCCTAATTCCATTTCCTATGGTTTTACCATCTTTAATTATTTCACTACCTTCTTCCGTAAATAAGACACTACACTTATTATCACAAATTTGACAGACACCAAATAAATTAAATGCTAAGTTATCTACGTGTTTTACGTTAGATATAGTAAGAGAGTGATTTCAGATCGTACCTTTGCCTATGATCATTCCTTTTAAGTTACTTCTAAAGACAACATTACCTCCGTCGTATGCTTTGTAGGTAGAGAATAGACTTTTGTTACCGGTCTTATGTTTGGAGCAACCGCTATCTTTAATCCATTCGTCTGGTTCCAAACACGTTCTCAAGCATACCTATTTTGACACAAACAAATTTAAACGTTTGGTCCCCAATATCTCATGGGTCCTAAAATGTTAGTGTTGTACATCCCTTGCATTTATTGCAATTGATTGGGATATTGAAATGGGATACAATTTCCCATATGTACAAAACCTTAATTTTGGTTGTTATTCCAATTCATAGGATAAAAGTTTTGATGAATTGATTCTCTAGAGTTTCTTCTAGAAGGGGGTGTTTTGTATCTTTGTTGAGAAGAATTATTTCTTCTAGGTGGAGGTGTTTTAGATCTAGACTTAATTTTGACATAACCTAAACCACTTTTAAGAGATGGTTTAAAAGACGGTTTCTTTGACTCTTCAATCTTATTATATATTAGTTTCTTTCTAGTAATGACAAAATCCGATCGCGAAGACATGAGTGGGCTAAAAACGTGTTCTGTCACTTTTTCACTGCTCGACGGATCCACGGATCCAGAGATGGTGGATCCGTGTGCCTCCATGGTGGATCCGTCGCGCGCAGTTTTAGCGGATGGCCCAACAAAATTAATAGGCTTGGTTCCGCTTGTTGACGCTTTACCACTATCGAATCCTAAACCTATTTTACAACTAGGTGACTTTTGAATATCTAACATTTCTCTTAATGAATTAGCACTTTTATCAAATTTTACAAATTTAACTTGAGTTTTCTTAATTTTGGCATTTTCTAACTTAAGTTCTTGACACGACTCACACATAATGTCAATTTCTTTATTTCTCTCAAGTTTATTGATTTTCTCATTCAACTATAAAATTTCTTTTTCTAAAAGATCTCTTATAGTTTTCAAAATTTTATTTGTGTTTATGATTTTTAAGCTAATTTCACATAAGTTATCATATTCAATTTGCATACTCATGTGTCGTTGTGTGTAGGTATATTTTATGTATCAAGTTTTAAATTTATATTTAGCCGACTTTACCTAAATCAACACTCTAACGGCAGTCTACCCGATACAAATGTAGTTTCATTGGTAAGTAGGGTGTCGAACACTAAGAGTGAGAAATTTAACCTACTATTCTATCAGTATCTTATTTAATATAATTAGTCTAAATTAAACTAGTTAATTCTAATTACTGTAAAACCTACGCTAAACCTAGTTCTACTGGATAAAGGGGGGGGTTTCAGCCTAAGAGACTGGCACAGGTTTATGGTGACTTAAATCAATTCAATACACAATAATCACGCAAGCAGATAATCAGAAGATAAAAGAGCGTCAAGCCAAATATAAGAAAACTGTATTAGCCATTATAAATTCGATTAAACGCTGGTTTGTTTGTTTAGTGCAATGAGTGCTTATCTCGAGGCGGCATATCATTCTTAAGACTTAGGCAGTACTTTTTCCTAAGACCTAGACACGTTTAATCCTGTCACAATTAACGCATCCGCATAAAGCATCCTTTTAGTTTAATTATAATCTATCTTATGTATTAAAGCAATAGTGATCTTGTTAAACCATATCCCATCGGGACTTTATCTACTTACTGCCTAACGGCATTTTATATACTAGTAGTCCACTGTCTAAGTCATTAGCAAAAGAAGAAGAACGCTATAAAAGGCCACCTGCTAGTATAACTTATTCCCTTAAGCAATTGGTAAAGAAAAGACATTATTTGTGATCCTATTGTTCTAGATATCTAAGACGTGATATAGAGAGCCATCCCGGTATCTAAATCACTTGGTCAGTATCACTAGACCCAGTTGAATGATGGGTCGCATATTTAAGCACATAAACAAGTATGAAATGATAAACATAATTAAACAATCAACGATAAATTAAGCAATCAGGATTAAACAAACCAAACATTGAATCTTCATTAAATAGCTAATACCCAAGGGTATTAGCCTATAACCATTGTAATGATACAAGTATAATCAAACAACCAAGGTAAACTAACTGAGTTAAACGAATGATACCAACAATCAAATTTTTATAAGAGTATAAGAATTACACGGTTTCTTCTATGGAATTAGTATCGATGCTTGACCTTAGCTGCTCTTCTTTTCTTCAAAAAATAGACCTTTTATGTTTAGAGTATAGAGAATATGATTAAGCACACTAAAAACTCATTTTTGAGTCTTCTATTTATAGTGTTTGAAAATGAGTTAATACGTCGTATTGAATGAGGTCAATACGGCGTGTAGGTGGGATTCCTTAGAGTATGCACCACGTTCCTAATCAATCACATTAATCCTTGTCAATAACATTAACTGTAGGATCTTTGACTGTTGACCAGCTGGATACGGAGTATGTAATCAACAGGATACGCCGTATTGGGTATGGATTATACGTGTTTTCTTGTGAAGGGCGGGCGCAGATACGTCGTATCTTCTTGCTGGATATGACGTATTGAGTCAGAATAAGCAATCTTCAAATATATTCATGTAAGCTCCAGAATGTGCGGCATTTAGCTTGTTCTTCACAATGTACTCCATAATTACTGCAATTAACAACTTTAAGCAATTAAGTAACAATTATTGCAATAATTATATAAAAGTGGGTAATTTATTTAGGATAAGTGATGCTATAAAAGTAACGTTATTTTATGTCATCAAATACTCCCCCACTTAAATCCTACTTGTCCTCAAGTAGACTCTAGAAATTTATTTAAAATGTATCCTAACCGAAGTTAAGGATTTTTTTTTCTTTTAAGCTTTTTTTCATTTAATTACCTGTACAAAACCAAGCACCTCACAAAATATGGGAAATGAAATCACTCAGATCACTCAACTAATCTAGGTGGTAACATTTAATAGATACGCTCAATTGCTCGGTCGTGATTAGTTTTCTAGCATATGCTTGGCAAGGATACACATCTCCACCACTAGAGCTAAGGAGTAACAAGTTCAAAAAGGTAAATTAGGTAAAAAGGCTTTAATGGGTTGGATCACTATTTTTAACCTCTACTCGATACCAATATTCTAGAAGGGCGACAAAGACCACACATACACACCCGTAACGATAGGATAGACACATGTGATTGCTCATTCCCAACTTGAATAAGCTAAATAATAAGATTTGTAGTCTTTTCCAAAAGTCATAAACTAGCAAGGGTGAAAAACATATATACATGGTCGTATCGACAAAATAGACATATAAGATTGCATAATCCCCCTCACTTGAGTAAGACCAAGGGTTAGGACAAAGAGTAATATAGGGTACGGATCTTCTAACTTTCACCAAAAGTAATTGTTAGAACCAATAAACACTTCACTTAAGAATCAAAGAAAGAAAAATGGAAGTATTGTAGAAAGAAGATAAAGAGAGAAATACGATGGTGGATTACAATGTGTAAAAGGATCATACAAATGAGCAACCAACCGTTCTCCATTTTGGAGAAGGGGTATTTATATCCTATCTTATGAGCCGTAGGTTTTAACAAGGTAGGATGGGCTCGGGTTTGCTTTGAGCTTTAGCCCGACACTCATACAATATTAGATTAACTTACGAGCACATTTTTTAGTTTTTCTAGCCTATTACATCATATAATAAGTAAAGACCAAGCTTCTATGATTAATAGCCGAGCTTCCTTGTTTGACTCAATATTTTAAGGCTAACAATCTCCCCTGAAGCAAGGTTTCCTTATGGAGGTATCCTGCAGATTCTGAGCTACTATGTACATAGACATATTTAAGGCTAACAATTTCCCCTTATGTGTGGTCTTTAAATTCTCTAGGGTAAGATCTTGAATCTTTGATCTTTGAGTTCTTGAATATTTAGTTTTTATCATGTTGTAGGCTTGTTCCTTCATGCTTTGTAATCTTTGATCTTGAGCCTTAGTCATTGTCTTTTGACTTTGTCTTTAGTTCCAAGATCTTTAAATCTTTTCCTTGCTTGTCTTGTCGTCTTTGCCATCTTTCAATCTTGTGTCTTGGTACCAACATGCTCATACTTTGCATCATTTTGAAAGGAATATCTTATATATAAGAGTTTGCAGAAGTCTTTGTCTTTGAGTTTAAGCTTTCTTGATTCTTGAATCTTGATGCCAATAGTATGTATTTGTAGTTTGAGTATGATCATGTGGTAATGAATCCGACTCAGCTGGAGTGAGGCTGCAACACCGTTGTTTGTACTTGCATTTTAATGTTAATGATAAAAAGCAGATATGGACGAATATGGCTTTGTCATTCTGCGAGATTCGGTTGCATTAACCTCTGGTTCTGTAAGGACCGTTTTACAGTATAAATATTGTACCTGTGATCAGGTAGATTCAATTTGGAAGAACCTCCTTAACGGGGTTTCCATCTCAAAGTGTTAGATCCTCTAACGCATATGCATTAGATTCACCGTACTTGCTAGTTCTCAATACTGGAAGGTCTCAAAGCAGACAACACGATATGAGTGAATCAGAGATAGTTACTATCTTTCTGATTGAGTCGTCAATTTATTTACTGGACCAAATCGATATCCAGTTGACACAAGCTTTATTAATATAGAATCTCGTATGTCACCTACCGCAGAGCTTTTTTGATGATGGCTCTAGAAGTATTTCCATCGTCACTGTGAATACTAAAGAGTATCACTCAGATATTCTTGCATAATCACAAGGATAATGCGTAAGACTCTTGTTAACAGCTTGTGAACTTGATGATGTTCAACAAGTGTTTGTCATGGAATGTGTCCTAATGAGATTTATATATTGATCTCTTGGCTCTAAACTCGATTAGTGCGTTTTGGTTTTAGTAATCAGAGGCTGGAGCTGACTGCCACCTATTCAATATCAACTAACTTGGAGTGAGAAAGTCAATAGAAGTCGTGTGTATCTTCGTGACAAATGAGAAAAGTATCTTTTGAGAGAAACTTGAATGGTTGGGAATGGTTATGCAGTGCATCATTGGGTCCATGATGTCTTGTGTTCAATACCAGAATTCATCTTTGTGAAAACCGATAGCATATGTATTGACCCGGTTTCTGCCTAAAGTGTGTGGAGGGCTTCTTTCTTTTCATCTATACATTTCTTTTTCATTCTTCAACCCCTTTAATGCTTACCAAGATGTCATTACTAACACCTTGTTATGATTGTTCCAGTGTTAACTCATGTCTTAGTCGGCATTATTCCCTTACTCATTCATCTCCAAATCATACCTAAGGACTGCTATTTCTAACTATGGATTGTCATTGGGTAGATCCCTCCGGTTCTGGTTGGATCATAAGACTAATACCTAACATAACCACCTTATGATTTCAGAATCGTCATGAAATTAATAGGTTGTTGGGTATTTGATAGAGACCATAAAACCTTTGAAAATCAATCAAAGTGTTTGTTAGAATTATCAAAACGTTTAACACTTTGAGAGTTTCATTCTTTTGAAAAACTCCCCTTTCACATGTGCATCGATAAATGAAAGTGATTCGCACATGTGGGTAAGAGTATAAAGCACTTTTCATTCTTGAGTCTTTAGATCACTTATTATTTTCTAGATCACATTTTAATTACATTTTTCCCCTTATTTTAAATACTAATTCACTTAGTCTTTGAAATACCAAGTGATTAAAATTTGTCTTGAAAATTCTTGTGGGGAGAAAAATGTTACAGCATGAATTATGTGGAACCTTTTCTTGCTCTCCCTTAATTTTACATATGTTTGACACCAAAAAATGATACCAAGTTGTAAAATGAATATAAAATTGAGGGTTAGCAGTGTTGAGAACACAATTTTAAAAGATTATGAATTGTCATTGAAGAAATCTTCAAAAAGTTTGCTCAAACACTTGATCATCTTATAACGCACATTCTATTGAGTTGTCATTACTATTACTGATTTGTTATTAAGAGACTTTTTATAATGTTTTGAATACGTAAAAATTGTCATGCTATGATGTATCCAAAAACATTAAAACTTTGTTTTTTGAAATACTCCCCCTCAAAAATAGAATCGATTGTAATATTGTCGTCTTTTAAAGTTTTGGGAGGGATGGACAGTTGAATACACAAATATGAAAGATTTTGAATTGTCATTGATAAATTCTTAAAAATTTGTGTTCAACGCTTTGAAAAACATATGTTAGAAGACTTTGCTTCTAACGCTAAAGGTAAGTGCACTTATGCGTACACTATCCTTTTCTTATGCTCAAAACTTTGAATGTCTTGTAAGAATAGCTCAAGACCGAGAAAATTGCTTTTCTCTTTGTTAGGATAAGTTATCTTTATAGATAACTTTCCTTTATTTAAAGTCCGGGTTATGTACTGATTTGCACATAAGCTATAAAGAAAATTTGAAATGACATATTTTGAAACTTTTGAATCTTGCTCGAACTTCATTTATATACCCGTGTCAATATTAATTGACATTTCTAGTTACGTAAATGTTATCGATTCCAAGAGACATGTCGAGAAAATTCTTTTTGGAATTTTTGATTTTCTGAAATTGTATTTGCTTTCTGAAATTTTATATTTTTGTATTTGGTTTTATAGGTTTTATATTTTTTTATTTTGTTTTTCTCAAAAATATTTGCATGTCGATGTTTGTTAAAATATCAAGCAGATTCATTTGTCAGAACCTCCAGTTCTGCTGGAGTCAAACATCTCATACCAATTCGTCTGACGAGATACTGAAACCTATCTTCTAGTAAGGATTTAGTAAACATGTCAGCTAATTGGTATTCAGTTCTGACAAAACACAATTCAATTATACCAGTTTCAACATGTTCCTTTATAAAGTGATATCGAGTATGGATGTGCTTAGTACGGGAGTGTTGCACGGGGTTGCATGAGATTGCTATGGCTGATTGAGAGCCACAATACAACATATTTTGTTGTAGTGGAAGCCATAATCCTTAAGTTGTGTCCTCATCTACATTACTTGAGCACAGCTTGCAGATAACGCTATATATTCTGCTTTTGCTGATGACATTGAGTGCAATCCTGCTTTTTTAACATCCAACTGACTAACTTATCACTTGAGAGCTGTATTCCTCTAGATGTGCTTTTGCAAGTATCAATGCATCCGGCATGATCAGCATCTAAAAATGCGGTTAGTTCAAAGCCAGAATCCTTTGGATACCAAAGTCCCATATTGATGGTACCCTTTAAGTATCTAAAGATGCTTTTAACCTCTTTGAGGTGCTTTTCTATTGGTCTTACTTAATAACGTGCATAATAACCTGGCTCTGATACCAATTGTTAGAACCAATAAACACTTTCACTTAAAAATCAAAGAAATAAAAATGGAAGTATTGTAGAAAGAAGATAGAGAGAGAAATAAGATGTTGGATTATTATGTGTAAAAGGATCTTACAAATGAGCAACCAACCCTTCTCCATTGTGAAGAAGGGGTATTTATACACTAGCTTATGATCCGTGGATTTTAACAAGGTGGGATGGGCTCGGGTTTGCTTTGAGCTTTAGCCCGACACTCATACAATATTAGATTAACTTACGAGCCCATTTTTCCCTTTTTCTAGCCTACAACATATAATAAGTAAAGACCGAGCTTCCATGATTAATAGCCAAGCTTCCTTGTTTGACTCAATATTTTGAGGCTAACAGTAATAAACCAACAAGGTGGCTGAATCACACATACATGGCCGTAACGACGGAATAGACATGCATGATTCGATCGCATCTTTATTCGAGTAAAACCTAAGGTTAGTTGTTAGGAAAGGGAAATAAATTGTTGTTAGATTAAGCCTGAACAAATAAGGTATATAGTTGCTAGTAACTTTCCTGACCGTTCCCATGATAAAGACTCAGAAATATAGACATAAACGTCTCGATCATAGATGGACAAAGACAACCTAAGTTGGCGTTCCCATAACGGTTTTTAGCCTTATTTCTATTTAAGTCAAACAAGAATGTTATTGGTCTTATTAGTCAAAGTTAGTCTTGTAATGTAATAGGCTATTCGGGTTTGACGGGCTTAGACTTTAAGCTAATATTGTCTGTGTTTCAGGCTCAAAGCCCAAGATAAGCCAAGCCCGGCTCATTTAGAAAGCCCATACACCATCTAGTAGGCTAAGGGTATAAATAGTACCCTCTCCACACATGGAGAGGGTGTTGGTTACATTTTGTATGTGTTTCCTTCCAATCTAATCTTTCTCTCTTTGTTTCTCTCTCTAGTTTCTCTCTCTACTTTTCTTCTACCTTATTCAGATTATATAGTGCTTATTGTGTGCTTATTTAGATGTAATATGGATTAAGTTATTGGGATATGATGTGGCATTAGAGCCTAGGAGTGTTTTGTGTTTATGGGTTGCTTATTTAGTGGTGTTCGTGGCTTAAATAAGCTTTTTCGTGGCTTATTTTTAAGCCATAAGCCTCGAGGATGTTTGGATGTTGTTTATTTTGTACAAAAAGCTTAAAACTTTCTTCTTTCTTATATTTCTAGCTTATTTGTACATGTTTCTAAATATTTTTTTGTTGTAGTTTGATTTCTTTTATGGTTTTCTTTTTACTTTTTTACACGAAAAAAGTGAAAAAATTTTGGTATTAAAAACCATAAAGTTTGTGTCTTTATGTTAAAAGTATCTTAGTTATACTTAGTTTTACAAAAGAAATCATCCAAAAACGTCAAAAAGCATGTCTTTTAGGCGTTTTAAAAGTTGTTTTCGGGAAAAGTTTGAAAACGCCGATTTATATGTTTGAACACGGCGATTTATACGTTTGAAGACGGCGATTTATACACGGCTGTTTATACGCAGTCTAAAGGTGTTGATTTATACGCGGCGATTTATACGCAGTCTAAAGGCGGCGATTTATACGCAGTCTAAAGGAGGCGATTTATACGCAGTCTTAAAGGGCGCTATTTATACGCAGTCTAAAAGGGCGTTATTTATACGCAGTCTTAGAGGGCGCTATTTATACGCAGTCTTAAAAGGGGATACTTATACGCAGTTTTAAAGGATGAAATTTATACCTGCTTTCAAGACTAGGTGATTTATACATGTCTTATGCTAGGCGATTTATACCATGTGCTCTAGGCGATTTATACACTATTTCTGCCAATTTCGGTAATTTAACCAAAATTCAAATTTCGGTTCTCTCTTTAACCAAATTCGATAGAGCATTTTCGGTAAAGGCAACTTTCACCTATTTTCGCCAAGAACCAAACTTAAACACCTTCCACAACACCAAAGCAAACACAACACTTAATGCTAAAACGATCATTATGATTTACTAAAACGTCAAAACAGCTATGGAATTTGGATTTCAATGTCAAGTGATCACGAAGTGTATTTGGTATCCCTTATTTGAGATTGAAGTGGGTTCACGAAGGCGTCTACATATTTCATCATCGAGACTTCCTTCTACTTTCTACCCCTTTTCTTCAAACCCAATCTATCGATTGATGACTTGCTTGATCGTATACAGTTATGATTGAGACTTGGATTATCTAGTTTCCAGTAGTCAGGGTGGTTGGTTGAAGACCTCGTTAACTATCACTTAAAGGAGTTACATTGTAGTACTCAGTGTCACACGCATATACGGATGTGGATATATTCAAGAGGTAAGATGCTTATACCTTCCCATACAAGGTATACAGTACAAAGGGATTCTGATGTTGCAGATTTCTCTATGCCGTTCTTCAATCAACAACAGTGCAAGCTTAAGTAACAAATTTAAGGGATTTGACATCATTTTCAAGTTTGGTATATCGGATTTACTTCACCATGTGGTCACAGCAATAGCCGACAAAATACGAGGTTGGTAAGTTGGCTAAAGAGTTTAAAGGTTGAGATGAAATCAGCAATTCTCATGGGATATTTGAAGCTACAGAACGTCAATGATACTTCACAGTTTAACATATTTCAAAGTTCTTCAATGTCATTCATAACTTTTCAAGATGTTTGCTTAAGACAAGAACATCTCGAGTATATGTGCGTATACGTCAATGATGCTTCCAAGAGTTTGAAACCATCATGGGGGATACGTGTACTTTGATACTTTGATGTAATCAGGTCAACTTTCAAGGAGAAGTAGTTTATACTACTTTGCTTAGTATGGTGTATGTGAAGTATTCTGCAAGCGTGAGAAAAGTGTTGCTGATTTATTGCAAGTTCCCCTAAATGGACATTCACTAAGACCAAATGTCATGATGCAGTATAGAAGCAGTATTAGTTGATGTAGTTGGCTAATTCTTCTACAAAATTATGTTGTTCACTTTAAATGTCAACGTTAGAAGATCGATCGAACTACATTAAAGTTTCAGAATCTGCTAAATCAAAGTTTCAGAATCTACTTAAGATAGGGATGTTGGTTTGGGGGGAAGCTGATTTGAAAACTTTATCAAAAAGGATTCTATAAAGAAAGATTTTCAAGATATGTTGCATGAATTGGGGGAAGTTAATCCAACCCATGCATACTATAATGGTTCTAGAACAAGTCAAGACATAGAAGAGCCAAGCTGGAGTACAAGTATCAAGACTAGAAGACAAAGATGTCATCTTCAGCATTGGAAGCACTTTTGAAGACCCTATTTTGTTTGTAATTGTACTTGTTAGGAACATTGTAAGTAATTCCGTATGTCTACATATTAGGGGAAGATTGCTAGTCTTAAAATATGTCGACTTATACAGAATTACATTAGATATTGTAAGGCGTGACACGTAGGGACTAATAATGTCAGGTTAGGATAGTTATAGTGTCACACGCCTAGAAATACCCCCTCCATACTTCCATGGAGGGGTAAGGATAATCATTTTTATTTCATAAAGAGTGTGTGTTTCTCTCTCTAGAAAATACACTCATCTTTCCCTCTTTACTTTTCTCTCATCTTATCAATAATATGGCTACTTATTTCTTTTATCCTCCCCGACATTGGGATCATGTGTTTTAGGCTAGAATCTTTATGGGTAACAACGGTCAACTTCCCAATCATCCATACTTATACATATTTTTACAAGACAAGTGGTGATATCGACCACTTTTATACAAAACTTCACATCGTTGATTTATACCACATATTAAAGAATGATCGATCCTCCAAGTAATTTATCGGTTTAAGTATAACGAACCGACTATCTTCATACTTTCCTCCTCTTTTTTGCTGCGATTTTCTATTTTTCCATTTATTTTCAACAATACACTACGAATCTTGATGTAATTTCACCATCATCACGATCATAATTCTTCCGGATAATTTTTCTTTAACACTTTCTTCGGACATGAAACATAATTTCAAGAGTAGAAAAACACACGAGCTACATACTTCAACATTCCCATTGCATTGTGCAATTTCCCGAACTAACCATGGATAGTAAATCACCATTGCAGATAGCAATTAACCAACCATACCAGAGATAGAAAATTTTACTTTAACACAGGAAATACAAAACTTTACACAAAGGCAACTAGAAACTTTGATTAATATGCTTAATCTACAGGGTTGGCTAAGGTGTAACGAAATAAACATTTGGTGTGAAAAAGACACGAATGGTTCAACAGATTTTTCTAGGGGTATCTTACTCTAAAAGTGAGAGTAAGCAAAGGGTTATACGAGGGTTAACTAACCAGTGTAGTTAGTTAATATTACAACATATAACCTTTTTGGTGTATTACTAGGAATTTACCAATTAAACAAGTTACTCCATCTAAATCCATAGTACTCATTATTGTGGTCTCGAGTGATATACCAAGCCAAGTTCTAAAGTCAACTACATTACCGGCACACTCATAATTTTTGTGGAATTTTTGGGTAAACGTTTGGAAACGGATAAGGCTTAATTCTCACAATTTTTCATTAAGGATTATTTGTGTGCGAGGTCATGTAGCTAGCAATTTTTACAACAATATGCTAAAAAAAATTTAAATTAGGCATAATTTTAAGCATCTAGCATATTATTTGTAAAAAGAAGGACCAATAGACGTTCTAATTCTCCATCCCCCCCTCCCTACTTAAATTATACAACGTCCTCGTTCTATAAATAAAAAAGTTAAAGAAAAATAGGAAAACTCCCCTGATATTTTGCTCGTGATGATTCTCCACTTTAAGTTCTTAAGCAAAAGTGTGTTGTAGAGGCGTCAGAATGCTCATATGAGTACAACACATGCCATTTTATAGAGTATACCTTCACCAGTTTGTCGATTTCATTACAGGAAGGTCCAGCATAAAAGTTATAGAAGACAAAACGTGCAATTCTATCTCGGGTTTACAATGGTTACAATGCAGAAAAATAAATACAAATGCTATACATGGAGTCAATACGTCGTATCCCAAACCCAAGGATACGCCATATTACAGCCTATATAAAAAATTGTCTAAAATACGGGTCAGATTGCCAGATACGCTGTATCATATAATGAATACGCCGTATGGACAATCTGACAATAGGAATTTAAATACAAAATTTAAAGGACTGATAGTGTCCAGACAGGTCCATACACCGTATTGATTAAGGTTCGATACGCCGTATGGACTGTCTGGGAAGACAAACATATCAAACAATTAAAAACAACTTGGTTGTCTCCCGGTAAGCATTTTTCTTTCAGCCAGTCTTTATGTTAGACTTTTTTCTTTTTGGCTCTTTCATTCATACGACTATTCCTTTAACCTTTGGCCGTTGACCTTGAAACTAGAACCATTTTTATCGGTGATTTCCACGGCTCCATATGAATATAAGGTTTTTACCACGAAAGGACCTAACCATTTTGACTTGATCTTTCCCGGATGTAACCTCAAGCGAGAGTTAAACAACAAGACTTTATCTCTAATTCTAAAGTCTGTATCCCCGCGGAGCCTAGAGTCGTGCCATTTCTTGGTTCTTTCCTTGTAGATTTGAGTGTTCTTGTATGCTCCATCTCGTAACTCTATTAATTCATTAAGTTCCATGAAATAGTTTTTAGCTGCAGCAATAAGATCCATGTTACATTGTTTAAGTGCCCAATATGCTTTATGTTCGATCTCTACCGGCAGATAACAAGCTTTACCGTAAACTAATCTAAAGGGGGTACATCTGGTTGGTGTCTTGTAGGCGGTTCTAAATGCCCATAATGCATCATTGAGTTTTTCAGACCAATCCTTAAGTTTATATCTGACTCACCTTTCCAAAATATGTTTAATAGCTCTGTTGGTAACTTCGGCTTGTCCGTTAGCCTAAGGGTGATATGTTGTTGATATTTTATGAGTCACACCATATTTTTGCAGAGCTTTTTCTAATTGAGAGTTACAAAAATGTGTTCCTCTATCACTAATTAAGGCTTTAGGAACCTCGAATCTAGCAAACAACTCTTTAAAAATTTAACTAATACACGAGAAGACTTAGTACTATCAAGCTTAGTTACTACTTGTTGTTAGGAATTAAGGGCTTCTACAACTTTGTACTGCTGGTTCAACTTAGTACTGCCAAGAGAAGACTTAGTACTGTCAAGCTTAGTTAGTACTGCCAGTACAAATTGTTAGTACTGCCAGTTTATTAGTACTGTTAGTTAGTACTGTTAGTTATATAGTTAGTACTGCTAAAGTGATATGCATGAGTTATATTAGGAATAGATATGCATGATCACTTGATCCGTTTTGTAAGCCCATTAGGGTTTTCCTTGGTGTATAAAATGAACCCTAAAGCATAGATCTAGATATCAGTTTTCACATCAGTTTTCATATTAGTATTCATAGTTTGCATAGCAATCATAGTCAGTATTCATAACTATTTTGTAACTAAAAATAGTATTCAATATATTAAAAGTTTAGTAAAGATCTTGTTTTCACTATTTCATTGTTCGTCTTAGTATTGCAAACTAGATTCTGCATAGTTTGTGATATTCTCAATCTTAGTTTCTACTATAGTTGTCTTGGATTTATCGAATATAACTAAGCTTTAACAAGCTAAGTAAGATCTGTCAAGAAGGGATCAACAAGTGGTATCAGAGCTTGTTGAGAAACTCTGAATAAGAAGAATACTATATCTACATAAGATCTCATAATCAAAGAGAAGATGGAATCACAGTCAGAAACTACCCAAACAGTGTCTGCACTAAAACTTCCTATACTCAAAACAGGAGACTATGATCTATGAAGCATGAGAATGGAGCAATATCTTACTCACACTGATTATGCTCTTTGGGAGGTTATTATGAATGGTGATGCACCTGTTATTACATTAGCTAGTACTGAAGGTCCCATTCCTCCCAAAACTGCTAAACAAAAGCTAGCAAGAAAGAATAAATTGAAAGCAAAAAGCACTCTGTTATTGGTCATTCTTGATGAGCACCTATTTAAGTTTCATGGAATCAAGGATGCAAAGACCTTATGGAAAGCAATCAAGGCTAGGTTTAGAGTCAACAAAGAATCAAAGAAAATGCAGAAAACCATTCTGAAGCAGCAATATGAGAATTTTATTGAATCAAGATCTGAAGGACTGGATAAAACCTATGATAGGTTTTAGAAACTCATCAGCCAATTGGAAATTCATGGTGAAGTTATCTCCCAGGAAGATGCAAATCTTAAGTTTCTAAGAAGTCTACCATCAGCTTGGAACCATATTGCCTTGATCATGCTTAACAAAGTTGATCTAGATGAGTTGAGCATGGATGATTTGTACAACAACTTGAAGGCGTATGAGGTTGAGATTAAAAACTAATCAAGCTCAAGCTTAAACTCTCAGAATGTGGCTTTTGTATCTTCAGATGATACTAGCAGTACTAATGAAGCAGTTAATATTGGTCATGATGTTCCTGCTTCTAGGTCAAAGGGACAAGCTTCTTCCTCAACCTATGATGATGATGACATGGTTTCCTTTTTTGGCAATCAATCTAATAGTCCACAGTTGGACAATGAAGATCTGGAGCAGATTGATACTGATGATCTTGAAGAGATGGATCTTAAATTGCAGGTGGCCATGCTTACCATGAGGGTGAAGAGATTCTTAAAGAAAACAAGAAGGAATCTGAATTTCAATGGCAAAGAAACTGTTGGCTTTGATAAGACAAAGGTTGAATGTTACAACTGTCACAGGAGAGGTCACTTTGCTAGAGAATGAAGGGCACCAAGGAATCAGGGGAATAGAAATAGAGATGCTCCAAGAAGGATTATACCCGTGGAGACTCCTGCAAATGCCTTGGTTGTTCAAAATGGGATAGGTGGTTATGATTGGAGCTTTAAGGCTGAAGAAGGACCCACAAACTTTGCTCTAATGGCCCATTTGTCTTCAGGCTCATCCAGTTCATCAAGTTCAGACTCTGAGGTACATACTTACTTTAAAGCTTGCTTAAAATCATATGAAACTCTTCAAAAACAGTATGATCAACAGCGTGATGCTCTTAAAAAATCTAATCTAAAAATTACAGTTTATCAATTAGGCTTAGAATCATTATAAGCTAGAATTGTTGTTTATCAAAAATATGAAGTTGTTTATGAGGAAGACATTGCATTTTTGAAATATGATGTTAAGGTAAAAGATAATTCTATAACAGAGCTTAAAAATCAGTTAGCTGAGGCTTTAAGAAAAAAAGATGATTTAAAACTTAAATTAGAAAAGTTTGAAACATCATCTATGAAGCTAACTAAACTGATAAACAATCAAATAAGTGTTAATAACAAGTCTGGTGTTGGTTTCGACAGTCAAATGAATGAAAATGAATTGCATAATTGTTATCTGAATAAAAGTAAAGTGTTTGAAAGTGCATCTGATAGTAGTATAAATGAGATTGAAGAGGAACATAATCAAGTAAATGATAGGTTTAAGAAAGTTGAGGGATATCATGCAGTTCCCCTCCCCATACTAGGAACTACATGCCCTCAAGACCTGAATTATCCTTTGCTGGATTAGATGATTTTGTCTATAAGACTAATGTGAGTGAAACTATCTCTAGTGTGCTTAGAATTGAATCAACTGCATCTAAGTTTAGTAAGGATAGTTTGGAACAACCTAAAGATGTTAGGCCTAGTTCTTCTATCATTAAAGAGTAGGAATCTGATAGTGATGATGATTATGTGATTAGACCTTCATTTGAACAGAATAAACCTAGTTATGCTAAAATTAATTTTGTTAAATCAGATGAAAATACTAGGAAATCTGTTATTGAACAAAACACATATAGGCAAGCTAAAAACCTTTAGAAAAGTTAGAGTCCTAGGGTTGATAAAAGAAATTAGAATGGACTAATGACTCAGAACCTAAAAGATGATTTTGAGTTTAATAAGAAAGCCTGTTTTGTATGTAGAAGTCTCAACCATTTAATCAAGGACTGTAACTTTTATGAGAATAAAACAGTTAGAAAACCTGTGTTGAATAATATGAGAAGGGTTGCTGGTCAAAGGGAAGTTAGACCAGTATGGAACAATGCTCAGAGGGTGAACCATCAAAATAAATTGACTCACCCACATCCTAAAAGGAATTTTGTTCCAACAGCAGTTGCAACAAAGTCTGGACTAGTGCTAGTTAATGCTGCTAAGCAAAGCTCTCCAAGAGCAGCAGCATTAATTAGTACTGCCTGGCATGTTAATATTGCTGCATCTAAACCAAGAGTGAATGCTGCATCACCCACAAAATATTCTTATTTTAAAGCACATTCACCATTAAGAAGGCCTTTTAACCAAAAATCAGTAGTTAAAACCAATAATTTTAATGAAAAAATTTATACCACTAAGGTTAATAATGTAACTACTGCTAGGCCAGAAGTAGTAGTTAGTACTACTGAGGGAAAAAGGGAAAATGCTGTTAAGTCCTCAGCATGCTGGATCTGGAGACCAACAAGAAAAGTAATTGACCATATCTCCAAAGACAGTAGATCATACATGCCTAAAAGATTTGACTATGTTGATTCTCAAGGCAGACTCAAGTCAGTGATGGCTTGGGTCCCCAAGAGACACTAATTCTCTTATTTTGAGTGAAGGGTAATCCACAATATGCTTTAGAGGATCAAGGGATTTTTGATAGTGGATGCTCTAGACATATGACTGGGAACAAGTCCTACATTACAGATTATCAAGACATTGATGGTGAATTTGTTGCATTTGCAGGAAGTCTTAAAGGAGGTAAAATTACTATAAAAGGTAAAATTAGGACTGGGAAATTAGACTTTGAAGATGTATACTTTGTAAGGAACTTAAGTTTAATCTTTTTTCTGTCTCACAAATGTGTGACAAGAAAAACAGTGTTCTTTCACTAAGACTGAATGTCTTATTCTATCTCCTGACTTTAAGCTACTTGATGAAAGTCAAGTCTTGCTTAAAGTTCCCAGACAGAACTACATGTATAGTTTTGATCTAAAGAATGTTGTTCCTTCAGGAGGTTTGACTTGTTTAATTGCAAAGGCTACAATAGATGAGTCTAATTTATGGCATAGGAGGCTTGGTCATATAAACTTTAAAACTATGAACAAACTTGTGAGGGGAAACCTTGTTAGAGGCTTACCTTCAAAGCTTTTTGAAAATGACCATTCTTGTGTTGCTTGTCAGAAAGGAAAGCAACACAAAGCCTCTTGTAAGACCAAGCTTGTAAGCTCTATCAGCCATCCCTTACAAATGTTGCATATGGACTTATTTGGGCCAACATTTGTAAGGAGTATCAATCACAAGATATATTGCCTTGTTGTCACTGATGACTATAGTAGGTTTAGTTGGGTTTTCTTTTTGGCCACTAAGGATGAGACTAGTGGGATCCTTAAAACTTTTATAACTGGCATAGAAAACCAAATAAATCATAAGGTTAAAATCATCAGATGTGACAATGGAACTGAGTTTAAAAATAATGACATGAATCAGTTCTGTGGGATGAAAGGGATTAAGAGGGAGTTTAGTGTTGCCAGAACTCCACAACAAAATGGAGTTGCTGAAAGAAAGAATAGGACACTAATAGAGGCAGCTAGGACTATGCTAGCAGATTCATTATTACCTACTACATTTTAGGCTGAATAATTATCTCTGACCGAAATCGAAAAGAAACTTCTTTAAAATCGGAACTTCATTCTGCACAATTGCAACTTCGTTCTACTCTTAACCATCATAAGATAGTGAGGGAAGAAGCGATCATTTTGAAAAAGGATTTTAAACAAAAAGAGACAAATTCCTGAAGAGTTTTAGACATTAAAAGGCTAAAAGAAAGGTTGAAGGATAGATTATACAAACAAGATCAATCTGTACAAACGGTTCACATGATATGTAAACCAAAATCGTTCTATGATGAAAAGAACAAGGTAGCGATAGGCTACAAAAATCCCTTATGTCTCACCCGTGCAAAGCAAGTTCAACCAGCCCTCTATAATGGTCATGTATTAGTCATGTCCAATCATGCATGTCCTGTTGTGCATGACTCAGAGGACACTCGTGATATGGCTGAGATAACTTAGGAAAAAGAATGATGGAGTAAAAATGCAAACCCTCAATGGTGTGGAAAAATAAAGTTAGGGATTGCCCCCCAGATTACTCGAAGGAGAACCTTCTTGAAACCTTTGCTCCACTCAAAGAAATCTGCCCAGGACAGATATTATGGTCCATAGATAATTAATAGACAGGAAAAAGTGAGACCTCAGGTTCCATAACCACTTTCAGCATTGACAGTGTATCCACCAATACTCCTGTCAAGCTTGTCCCCAGATTTCTTCCAACTAAAAGGTCAGTGAGGATTAATCTTTTTGTACTCACACAACTTTTTACGGAATTGACAAAACTTGCAAAATAGAATCACCCTAAACAGGTATTACAGAGGGGGAAAAAGAGGTTTTGAGCAAACGAAAAGATGTTACTCACTGAAGTTTATTCCATTTTTTTTTTTTTCAAAACTCTTAAAGAACACTTTGTTGGAGTTCAAGACGGCCTCTTTAAGAAGTTAGTAATGGAAGAAATTTTTGATCAAATGTTCAGATGAGGTGGATACAGAATTCTGGACAAGCAATGTTGCTAAAATTGTAAAGAAAAACCTTTCTCATGGAACATGAGAATCTGATTGTTAATTGTTTGTCGACTCAATGCTGTATGATGTGGAAAAAATCTCTTTGTCTAGATCTTGAAGCTGACATGTCTAAAGTTCATAATGAGTCAAAACATATTTCAAAACTTGAAAAGGAATACCTAAATTTGCAATTAAAGTATCAACATCTTCAAGAAAGTTTTGATAATAAAAAATCACAAGCATCACATGAAGCTCCTGATTATAATCATTCTTTACTGAATCAAGAATCTGGGAACATTTTCCCCCCCCCCCCCCCCCCCCCCCCCCCCCCCCTGTTCTAGAAAAGGACAACGTGATTAGAGACTTGAAGTACTAGTCTCTAATGTGAATGACCGAAGTGTGAGCCTTAATAATGGCTAACGATGTCACTGATTCTTCTTGAAACTAAAATGAACGTTTTAGAGCATAAATAGAAAAGGTTAAGCTGCATTACAGGAAATGTTAGAGGGTATATTAAGGATCACGCGTTCTAGCAATATGCATAAGACATTTCCTTGTTGATACAAATTGAGATTCTTAAGGCTCAGTTTAGAAGGCAATTGAAAGTTGCCCATGAAGCTCTGTCAAACCAAAAAGTTCTTGCGCCTGGATGTATGCCATTGATGTTAAAACCCATCCTATACCCCTAAGAACAATAGGTGTGGCTTATTTAAACTATATCAAGCATCTTAAGGAGAGTGTAGATATAGTTAGGGAGATTGTTGAGGAAGCTTAGAGTAGTTAAACACTGGATAATGCACTTAAGATGCGTGCCAATACCTCTAAGCTATCCAGGCGAATTGTTATATATGTGATTGTCACTTGCCTAAAAAGTTTCAGTGAAAGAGATAACAAGGCTCCCTCTACCCCGGTTACTAGGAAAAAGCAAGTTACTTTTAGTGATAAACCAGGAACTTCATCTAGCAACACACAAAAACATGAAGTGCACCAGAAAGTTCAACAGACTAATATCCCTGTGATTCCTTCTACAAGAGTAAACACTTCCACTGAAGCAAGCGGATCAAAGACTAGAAGCAATACAAAGGAAAATAGGATTCTGCTGTAGAATGAGAATAAGAAGGAAAGTAGAAGACCACTTAGAAAATTTTGTCAGTATGGATAAAGTGAATCGGGTTGATGCTAGATTAAGCTCTAAGCGTACAAATAAGTCAGTATGGACAAAAGTGAATCGGGTTGATTCTAGCATTAGCTATAGGCGTGTAGTAATTAATTCGAATTCTAAACCCGTGTGCAAAATGTGTAATAAATGCTTAAACTCTGCAAATCATGAAATGTATGTTGTTAATATTTTGAGTTCAGTAAATGCAACCCCCACTGTTAAAGTTGTCTTGAATAAAGGGAAGCAGATTTGGAAACCAAAAGGCAAGCTGTCTGATAATAGGTTGAACATGACCAAGCGGGTTTAGAAAGCAATAGACAAACTATTTGCTAATATTGGTTGTCAATGGAGACCCACAGGAAAGAAATTTGCCTTAGGCGAAATGTGCCCTTTAACTAAGCTTTCTGTGAAATGTTCTACTCTACCTGCTAACCAACAGGCCCCCAACAAAAATTAGGGAATCGAAATTCCAAACTCTCCAAACTCAACCGTTTTCAAATGCAGATCATACAGGTCATCCTTTGGTATCTGGACTCAGGCTGTTCAAAACATATGACGGGGAATCATTCAAAGCTCAAGAATTTTATGGAAAAGTTCATAGGGACAGTCAGATTCGGGAATGATCACTTCGGAGCCATCATGGGTTATGGATATTATGTTATTGGTGACAGTGTGATCTCAAGAGTATACTACGTGGAGGGACTTAGACACATTATATTCTCTGTAGGGCAATTTTGTGATTCTGATCTTGAAGTTGCTTTCAGAAAGCATACTTGCTTTGTTCGTGATATCAATGGTGCAGACATACTTAAAGGTAGTCGTAGCACCAATTTGTACATGATATCGATTGAGGATATGATAAAGTCCTCTCCGATATGCTTACTGTCCAAAGCTTGTAAGCCCAAATCATGGTTGTGGCATCGTCGTTTAAACCATTTAAACTTCGGCATAATAAATAATCTTGCTCAAAAAGATCTGGTTAGAGGTCTACCAAGATTAAAGTTTGAAAAAGATCATCTTTGCTCAGCCTGTCAACTTAGAAAAAGCAAGAAGTTCTCCTACAAACTAAAATTTGAAAATACAAATATGGAAGTTCTTCATACCCTTCACATGGATATGTGTGGTCCAGTGAGAGTCCAGAGTATTAAAGGGAAGAAATACGCTTTAGTCATCGTGGATAACTATTCAAGATTCACATGGGTAAAGTTTTTAAGATCAAAGGATGAAACTCCAGAGTTTGTCATCAACTTTCTTAAGCAAATACAGGTTGGTCTTAACAAAACAGTCAGATTCATCCACACAGATAATGGAATGGAATTCGTCAACCAAGTTATGTCTGAATACTATGAAGGTGTTGGCATATTTCATCAAAAGTTTGTTCCGAGAACTCCTCAACAAAACAGCGTTGTCGAAAGACGAAATTGTACACTTGTAGAAGCAGCACGTACAATGATGATATTCTCAAAAGCACCTATGTTTCTATGGGCAAAAGCTGTAGCTACTTCTTGTTACACCCAGAATCGATCCCTAATTTATACTCGTCACAACAAAACCCCTTATGAGCTTGTACATGATAAGAAGCCTGATCTTACATTTCTCTGAGTATTTGGTGCTCTATGCTATCCTACAAATGATAGCGAAGATCTAGGAAAATTTCAAGCCAAAGCTGACATTGGGATTTTCATTGGGTATGCTCCTAGCAGGAAGGGCTATAGAATCTACAACAAGAGAACTCATCGATTAATGGAAACAATTCACGTCACATTCGATGAGATGCATCAGATGATGGCTCCTGTACGCATGAGTTCAGGACCCGAGCCTTTCATCATGACCCCTGGACAACTCAAATCAGGGCTCGCTCCAACCGATAAAGAGCTGGAGATGTTATTTCAACCAATGTTTGATGAATACCTTGAACAATCTCGAGTCAATGAACCAGTACCTTCTGCTACTGAAGTTAACGCTCAAGTTGTTCCACCTGGTACATCTTTGTCTACAACGATTGCTCAAGATGCACCGTCTACAAGTGCTTCATCGTCAACATCCGATATGCATCATCCAGTCCGACATCAAGGAATTGCAGAAGAACCCACTCACGAAGACTCCCCAATCAATCACGATGTTCTACATCCTTCACTTAACCCTGTTACTGGAGAACCAGGTTCGGCACAGTCATCATCTGGGAATGTTAATTCAGCGGAACCCAACCAAGTTAATCAACCACCAGATCATCTCAGAAGATGGACCAAAGATCATCCTCTGGATAACATCGTTGGCAATCCCTCTCATCTTGTATCTACCAGAAAACAGTTAGCATCCGATGCTTTGTGGTGCTGTTTCCATACAGAACTGTCCAAAGTCGAACCCAAGAACTTCAAAATGGCCGTGATAGAAGACTGCTGGTTTCAAGCCATGCAAGATGAAATTCACAAATTTGATCATCTTGAAGTATGGGAATTAGTACCTCGTCTAATCTATGTTATGGTTATCACTCTCAAGTGGATCTACAAAGTGAAACTTGAAGAATATGGTGATGTACTGAAAAATAAAGCTCGGCTGGTTGCAAAGGGATATCGTCAGGAGGAAGGCATTGATTTTGAAGAATCGTTTGCTCCAGTTGCACGAATAGAGGCCATCAGAATCTTCATTGCCAATGCCGCAACCAAGAATATGATCATCTATCAAATGGATGTCAAAACTGCTTTTCTGAATGGTGATCTTCAAGAAGAAGTCTTTGTCAGTCAGCCTGAAGGATTTGAAGACCAGGAAAATCCTACTCACGTCTATCGTCTGAAGAAGGCTCTTTATGGGCTAAAGCAGGCACCAAGGGCGTGGTATGACACACTCTCAAAGTTCCTGTTGGCCAACAATTTCTTCAAGGGTGCCGTGGATCCAACGTTATTCACACGCAAATCAGGCAAACATATTCTACTTGTTCAAATATACGTAGATGACATCATTTTTGCCTCAACAGATCATAATGCGTGTAACATATTTTCAAAAGAGATGAGCTCTAAATTTCAGATGTCGATGATGGCATCTTTATTAACCAAGCGAAATATGCTCTTGAAACCTTAAAGAAATATGGAATGGATCTCTCTGACCCTGTCGATACACCAATGGTGGATCGATTGAAACTGGACGAGGATCTCATGGGGATTCCAGTTGACCAAACTCGATTTAGAGGAATGGTTGGCTCCCTAATGTACCTTACAGCCAGTAGACCCGACCTTGTATTCGCCGTTTGCATGTGTGCTAGATATCAGGCTAAGCCTACCAAAAAGCACTTTGAAGCTATCAAACGTGTCTTTCGGTACTTGAAAGGAACCATTAACATGGGTCTTTGGTATCCGAAAGACAACGCCATGTCACTAACAGCTTATGCAGATGCGGATCATGCGGGATGTCAAGATTCAAGAAGAAGTACGTCGGGAAGTGCTCAGTTTCTTGGAGATAGATTGGTTAGCTGGTCATCAAAGAAGCAAAGAAGCACGGCAATATCAACTACAGAGGCTGAATACATCGCCATGTCTGGATGTTGTGCTCAAATCCTTTGGATGCGATCACAGCTCAAAGACTACGGATTTGACTTCAATAAAATTCCTCTGTACTGTGATAACAAAAGTGCTATTGCTCTTTGCTGTAACAACGTCCAGCACTCTCGCTCTAAACACATCAAATGTACCCTTAATGGGCTACCCCGGCCCATTAAATGGGTAAGGGTGGGCCCATTAAGGTCTTCTTTGATTACGGCTTCGGTCTTGACTTTGGCTTTTGTCGGGGTTGACTTTTTGACTTTGACTGGACTTTTTGGTCTTTGGCTTTGATTTGACTTTGTCTTTTCCACGCTTTTCCATTCCGTGCTCGGTTTTGTCCGTTTTTGCTTGATTTTTCGTCCTTTTGTCGGATATCCATTTCCTGCACAATATAAATGCAAACATACAAATACAAAGTATTTTTGGTACGTTTTTGGTCATTTTAGCTCGTTTTTAATGGTCAAAGGTATGTGTAATTAAACACATACCAAAAATCCCCCATACTAGGGTATTGTCGTGTCCTCACGCAATGCTATGAAGTAAGCACTTAAGAAAACTAAGAATCTCGATCCCCCTCGACTAATAACCTCGAAAAGTAGCTAAGTGTTTGTCGAGGGGAAATAAAGAATCAATAGCTTCGACAAGCCCCGTTTTTACCACTTATTAAATATATACATCAACTACCACTAATATTTTTGTATTTTTCATTTTAAGCTACTAACTACCTTATTCGACTTTCGTTATTAACTTTTGGGATCATAGAACAAGAAGCGCCTATAGAATAATCTATAGAAGTCCAAAATAAAGGATAAATTCATCGTCCCCGATTTTTCACTTGCCCAACTAAGCTTAAAACAAAATCACCGTTAAATACAAGGGTCGAAATGCCTTCGTGTATCCTTTGTACATAGGTCTAAAAAAAACTTAGGAAATATTTTAAGTCATTTGGAATTACTAAAAGGCTTGCAATTACTTCAAATTGCAACCCGGTTTGATGTCTGGGCATGGATTACTTTATATCCAAGCATTATGGGAGTATAGTAAAACAATGGTGATGGTAGAGCTGTTCGCCTGATCTTTTCATCTCAATCAACGACTACAGCTCTTTCAATAGAAAACGGGTCGTTGTTTGAGGGGGAGAGTGAATGTGAAAATTTGCTTCATCACACAAGGTTCTAAAAGAAGTAATTGGGAGAATCTTCCATGGTTATTTAGGAGTGTTGTATGCTATGAAAGTGTAATTATAAGATGGTTGTTGTATTCTAATGGGTTAATATTTGAAGGGGAGTTAATTAATTTTAACTCAAAGGTCCAAAGTTATCTATAGTTATAATGATTAGGGTTTAAAAGCAATTTGCTTTTTGTTTCCTAGCCTTATTAACCAATAGGGACTAAATTGGCCAATTGCCTAAACTTAGAAGATCCTTAGAAATACTTAAAACAAAAAATAAAAGAAGATGGAAACCTAAGGGACTGAATCTGCCAACTTACTAACTTAGGATATAAAAGAGGCGGCGAGTTGGTTTTTGGTCAAACTTATCAAAATCCAGTCAACGATAAAACACACACACACTCTCACGCAACTCGCCGCCAAGAACAAAGCCTCAAATCTTTGATTTCCAGTGTTTCTTGCAAAGGTATTTATCGAACTTTAATCTATATCATTTATTCTATGTGTGTATCAATGGAATCGAATGAAAACACATTAAAAAGTGTAGAAAAAATAGATCTAGGGTCGTTTTAGATGAAAATGCCAATGTAGTGTTGTAAGGTGTGATTTAGTTGCTGGGAATTGTTCATAAGGCATATATTAATAAGTTTTGATGTGTGGATTTCTATCTCAAACAATAGTGAATGATTTGCCTATGTTTCTTAATGGCGGGTTGTCTTTTAGAAAGTAAAAGTCTGTGTGTTTGATGGAAAGAATGGTAGTAATGTGTATCTTATGCGTAGGAAAGCCTAGAAATGCCTTAGGATGTGATTAGTTTTGACAAAGGAGGTACGTGGTTTGAATTTTAACAAATCTGTCCGAATGGCGAGTTGCTTATTTTTCTAGGTGGCGAGTTGGTTATCTTATTATTATTTTAATGTTTTTAAGGAAACCGCTGCACCTCGGCGGTTTGGTTGAATTTATTATTTTTTTAATAACTTATTCAACCCGCTGGTTCATATGGCGGGTTGATTCACAGCGAGTTGCCTAATGGCGGGTTGATTCACAGCGAGTTGTCTAATGGCGGGTTGATTCACAGCGGGTTGCCATAATTTTATATTATTTTATTCCAACAGGTAAACCGCCGTCTCTCGGCGGTTTGGTCGAATATTTTTATATATTAAAATATTCAACCCGCCCTTTTTGAATTTTATTTTAAGCGGCGGGTTGGTTAATCTTATTATAATATTCATGGCGGTTTAGTGCCTTCCTCGCGGCGGTTTGCTCGATTCTCCTAACGGCGGGTTGGCATTCTGCCTGGCGGCGGTTTGGGCTAAGTTTCATAATTTTGGCCCATTAGGCCCAATAATCTATCAAGGCCCCTTCGAATGACCCAGTTGCTTTTCTAACTCCCATCCGGGCTTAGTTAACAAGTAATTGATCCTGTTGGATAATTCTGCATCCTGTGTCCTCATATGTAGATTTTCATCAAACCAGAGTTACCTCTGTTTTAATCAATCGTGGAATGACATGACTTTAATCAAAGCTAAAGTTCTCTCTAACATCGTTTCTCTGCAATGTTTGTCTTCTTTGTTAATACTCTTTTGCAGAATACGATGGCAGAACAAAATGTTCCCACTCAACCACCGACAAGAACAGATGAGCAGATTGTACCTCGCTCTCAGTGGTTAATAATCGGGAAAAGCAACCTTCTTTTCAATGCTCAAAAGATTCAAAAGAACCCCATCTTTCAGATATCAGTGGACATCTTGAGTAATACCAACTTCTTCCGAGCATTCACTGCCTCAGCAAGTGTTCCTGCTATCTACCTGCAACAATTCTGGAATACAATGAAATATGACGAGAAGACTGGGGTTTATAGATGTCAAATTGATGAACAATGGTTCGATCTAAGTGCTGATCTTCTCAGAAAGGCATTAGCAATTACTCCTGTCATCCCAGCTCAACCGTTTGAGTTACCTCCGTCTGGTAACACTGTGATTGATTTTGTTAATGAGCTGGGGTATCCTGAACCTGTAGAAATTGTCTCCAATATACGGGTGAATTATGTGTATCAACCATGGAGAGCAATTCTAACCTTAATCAACCAGTGCTTGACAGGAAAGACTTCTGGCAGTGACAAACCCAGACACCCAGTTCTGCAAATGCTGTGGGGAATCGTCACTCAAACTAATGTTGATCATGCAGAGCTGTTATGGGAAGAGTTTACTCAAGGGATCCAGACATTTTTCTCACACAAAGCAAGTCACAAAGCCAGTCTGAAGGACCCAAAGAAGAAAGTAACTCCTCTCCTCATTCCTTATGGACGGTTTTCCAAGGTGATAATCTACTACTTGGCAAGCAATAACAACATCCATCGACGTCCTGATTCTGCTGTTCATCATACTGGAGATGATTTTATATTAGGAAATCTCAAGTTTGTCCCAAAAGGTGAGACTGTTGAAGTGTTTGGAATGGCAATTCCCGATCCCCTGATTACTGAAGCCATTCAACAATCCTCGTATTATCCCAAGTATCTGGAAATGGTTGCTGAGAATACAAAGAAAACCCCTCAAGAAAGTGCAAGCGTGCAACCTGCAACAAAGCATGCTCCACCCAAAAAGACCACAACCACTACTCCAGTCAAACAATCCAAGCCAGCTCCTGCTCCGACAAAGAAACCTTCCAAGCATAAGCTTCCACAGAAAGTTAGAAAAGGAAAGCCTACTTTCCAACTTGTTGATGAAGATGATGAAGCTCAACAAGAATCTGTTCCTCAAGAAGAAGGTGATGATCCTGATCTCGAACTGGCTAAGAAGATGAGTTTGGAAGCGCATCAAGAAAAGGGAGAAGGAGAAGGTGATGATGCTGACATGGAACGAGCTATTAAGCTTAGCTTGGATCCAGCCTTTCTACTACAAGGTCGGTCAGGCACTGTTGGATATAACGATCACGGATCCAGTATCTGAACCAACCTGCAACTCCCAAACTGTCCAGAAAGTAGTGGGCAAAGAAAGCCATTGTAACCTAAGAACAAGTAGCTCAATTCCCGATCGATCTGTCAACGAAGAAAAGAACTACGGATCTGTTATCCTTGTTAGGGCGTGATCAAACTCCCAAGATTCAACAACTGGACATCTTCTTCAACCTAAAAGATGACACATCAGAGAAAGTGATCCATGAATCTTCATCAACATCTGATTCAGAACGAACAGAAAGTGAAACAGAAACCGCTGCTCCTAAAGGTGACAAAGATCAAGGTGAAGTAGACTCGTCTACAGTAACATCTGAGCAAAGCATTTCCTTTATCAGTTCCCTGAAAAGCACAGAAGCCTGGCTGGTCCATGACCCCTACCTGAGCCCATGCAAGAAGACCAAAGACTGATCAAACCCTGGAAAAATTACACGTGTCCTCTATGCTGGACCAAACCTGATCACATGTGATATGAATTCCTTGCAACAGCCTACCCAAAGGTTCATGAAAACCTAAAGCTCATAACAGACGAACGTGTCATCGAAGAAAATCCAGAAAGTCATTCTGGTTCTATGTCTTCCATGAAAAATCTCGATGACACTTATAACTTTGGGGATCAATTTCTTTATGACAAACCAACCGAAGATGATCAGGAGAAATCTAAAGTTTAAAGGATTCCTGATTCCACCATACCTGATCCAAGTCATCAGACAGTAACGTCAACTCCTCCAGTAATTGCTCCCTTCACAAATGTCTCATCTACTAAGCCTTCGTCACTGGTCACTCCTCCACCAATCAACACGGAAGCTACAACAATCACCACATCTCTCCCTGAAATCACTCCATTTATCGCCCTTCAGCTAAGAGTGGCAAGATTGGAGCAAGAGATGTCTGAAGTAAAGAAGACTGATCACTCTGCTGATGTTTTGGCTTCAATTAATCCCAGTTCCTACGGTTGTTGATGAATATCTAGGAACAAAACTTAAGATGATTATCTGCCTTAAGATTCTTGGAACGACAACTGCAAGATTTAATCGAGAATACACTGTGCCTGCCTGGGCCCAGATCCTTCATTGCTTAGAACAGTTACAGATTGGAAAGGGAAACCTTCTCTAAGATCTACAGAAGTTGCAGAAGAATCCTATCTTCCACATTTCAGTTGATATTTCAAGAACACAAACTTCGTTAGGGCATTCACTGCATCAGCAAATTCCCTTCTATCTACATTCAGCTGTTCTGGAATACTCTGACTCATGATGCAAAGACTGGGGTTTATAGCTTTCAAACTTGATGAAAAATGGTTTACTCTGAGTGGTGATCTTTTTTCCTGCATGACAACATCGTCCCTAAACCAGACTTAGCTTTGGAATTGGGTAAATCTATCAGCTTAACTGAAGCTGAAGAAGAAGCTGTTGCAAGAGAAGTTCATGCTACTCATGCAAGAATTGTGTCTGAATCTGAACCCGAGCCCACACAAAGAAGACAGTCTGGTATTGCTTTCAGAGATTCCTTTATTGTGTCAAAGAAGAGGTCTTCTGATTCGTCTAAGAAGCTCAAGGGTATTCAAACTCTTACTCCTGCTAAACAAGAGGCTGCTGACATAATGAAAGCTCTCAAGGAAAGCAAGAAAATGAGCAAGAGACAGCCTAGAACTGGAGGCTCAAATGAAGGAACTGGTAACATACTAGGGGTTCCTGATGAGTCCACAGTCGTCTCTAGAGTCTCAAGTGAAGGAACTGGATCCAAGCCAGGGGTTCCTGATGAGGAAAAGCACATGAGGCTCTGGCTGGACCAGACCCTGAGCCCATGAAAGAAGACCAGACTGGATCAGACTCTGGAAAATTACATGTGTCTCTTGCTGGACCAAACCCTGAGCACATGGATGATGAATTCCTCGCTACAGCCTACCCAAAGGTTCATGAAAACTTGAAGCTCATAACAGACGAACGTGTCATCGATGATAATTCAGAAAGTCATTATGGCTCTATGTCATCCATGAAAAATCTCAAAGACACTGATAACTTTGGAGATCAATTTCTTTATGACAAACCAACCGAAGATGATCAGGAGAAATCTAAAGTTGTAGATGAGTCTGATTCCACCATACCTGATCCAAGTCATCAAACCGTCACGTCAACTCCTCCAGTGATCGCTCCCTTCACTGAGTTCCCATATCCTAAACCTTCTTCACTGGTCACACCTCCTCCAATCAATACAGAAGCTACAACAAGAGTGGCAAGATCACTCTATTCATCGCACTTCAAGAGTGGCAAGATCACCCCATCTCTCCCAGAGATCACTCCATTCATCGCACTTCAGCTAAGAGTGGCAAGATTGGAGCAAGAGATGTCTGAAGTGAAGAAGACTGATCACTCTGCTGATGTTTTGGCTTCAATAGAATCCCAAGTTCCTACGGCTGTTGTTAAATATCTAGGAACAAAACTTGATGATGCTCTCCTTAAGGTTCTTGAACGACACACTGCAGATTTAATCGAGAAATACTCTGTGCTGCCTGGCCCAGAGTCTATCCAGAATCAAGAATCTGAAAAGAGTCCGAAGGAGATTATCAGAACCAAAAGGGAACAAGGTGAGGAGAAACAAGATTCAACAGGTCAACTGATAAAGTTGATCTTGAAGAATTTGATCTAAAGAGTGCTCTCTTCAAACACATGAATAAGATCAAGTCTGCAAACAGAAATACTGCCAACTACCGTCTATACCATGCTCTTATGGAAGCTTTGATAATAGATGAAGATGCCATGGATAAGGAAGTTGCAGACAAGGTTAAAGACCACAAGAGAAAGCATGATAGTGATGATGATGAAGACGATGATGATGATGAAGGCCCTTCAGCTGGATCAAACCAGGGTAAGTCATCAAAAAGGAGAAGACACGATTCAGGTGCTTCTGGTTCAGCTCAACCTCCTTCGAAAGATGATGACCAAAGTTCAAAGAAACCACGGGAGTCTAATGCATCTGCTTCCAAACAACATCCATCTCTTACTACCTCAACTGGATGGCAGATCACTGACACAAGAGATGCTGTTGTTGACTCTTCGATGCCCAGATCTGATACCGAGTCAGAACATTCTGAACAATCCTCAGATGACATTCCAATGCAGGATGAAGGGCACGTCTCAGATCTGGAGGACACCGATAACGCTCACATTCCCAAGGTGTCGACCACTACGTGGTTTAAGCCGATTCCAGAAGGCGAGAGACCTGCTACACCTGAACCAGAATGGACCATTCCCCCGAATGATTTCCCGAAACCAGAGAATAACTGGGCAAATACATACGCCACAACTTATAAAGTTCCTGCGGAGAACAAGCTTCAAAGGAAGACGTATGATATTGGGTCATTCATCAAACATTGGTTGAAATAACATCTCCAGCTCTTTATCGGTTGGAGCGAGCCCTGATTTGAGTTGTCCAGGGGACATGATGAGAGGCTCGGGTCCTGAACTTATGCGTAGAGGAGCCATCTTCTGATCCATCTCATCGAATGTGACGTGAATTGTTTCCATTAATCGACGAGTTCTCTTGTTGTAGATTCTATAGCCCTTCCTGCTAGGAGCATACCCAACAAAAATCCCAATGTCAGCTTTGGCTTGAAATTTTTTTAGATCTTCGCTATCATTTGTAGGATAGCACAGGGCTCTAAATACTCGGAGAAATGTAAGATCGGGCTTCTTATCATGTACAAGATCATAAGGGGTTTTGTTGTGACGTGTATGAATTAGGGATCGGTTCTGGGTGTAACAAGCAGTAGCTACAGCTTCTGCCCATAGAAACATAGGTGCTTTTGAGAATATCATCATTGTACGTGCTGCTTCCACAAGTGTATGATTACGTCTTTCGACAACGCCATTTTGTTGAGGAGTTCTCAGAATAGACTTTTGATGAAATATGCCAACACCTTCATAGTATTCAGACATCACTTGGTTGACGAATTCCATTCCATTATCTGTGCGGATGAATCTGACTGTTTTGGTGAGACCAACCTGCATTTGCTTAAGAAAGTTGATGACAAACTCTGGAGTTTCATCCTTTGACCTTAAAAACTTTACCCATGTAAATCTTGAATAGTCATCCACGATGACTAAAATGTATTTCTTCCCTTTAATACTCTGGACTCTCATTGGACCACACAAGATCATGTGAAGGGTATGAAGAAACTTACACATATTTGTGTTTTCAGATTTTTGGTTTTGTGGGAGTACTTCTTTCTTTTTCCAATTGGGACGGCTGAGCAAAGATGATTCTTTTTCAAACTTCAATCTTGGTAGACCTCTAACCAATCTTTTCGAGCCAAGATCATTTGATTGTTGCTGAAGTTTTAAATGGTTTTAACGACGATGCCACAGCCTGATTTGGAATTGGAAGCTTTTTGACAAACAAAGATAATTGGAGAAGACTTCATCATATCATTCAATCGATATCGTGTACAAAATTGGTGCCTACGACTACTTTAAGTAAGTCTGCACCATTATATATACGAACTAAGGCAAGAATGCTTTCTGAATGGCAACTTCAAGATCAGAATCACAAAATTGCACTACACATGAGAATAGATTGTGTCCAAGTCCATCACGATAGTATAACTCTGGATGATACACTGTCTCAATAACATACTCTCCATTAACCCATGATAGCTCACGAAGTGATCATTCCGAATGACTGTCCCGGTGATACTTTTCCACAAAGTTCATTGTGCTCTTGATACGATTTACCCGTCATATGTTTTGAAAAGCTGAGTCCAGATACAAAGCGGTATGACTTTACGGACCTACATTTGAAAACCGTCGAGTGTGGGAGAGTTTGGAATTTTCGGTTCCCAATGTTATTTGGGGTCATGTTGGTTAGCAGATTTAATAGAACATTTAACAGAAAGATAGTTAAAGACGCACAGTTCGCCATAAGGCAAACTTTCTTTCCTGTGGGTCTCCATGATATCCACAATTAGTTTTTCTGAGGTGAATTTCTTTCATGTGGGTCTCCATTTATAACCAAATATCAGCAAATAGTTTGCCATTGCTTTCCAAACCCGCTTGGTCTTGTGTTTAAACTGTTAGCTGACAGTTTGCGTTTGGTTTCCATAATCTGCTTCCCTTTATTCAAAGATCAATTTTAACAGTGGGGTTGCATTCACAGAACTCAAATACATAACAAACACACATTTTATGATTTGCAGAGTGTTAAACATTTGTTACACGTTTTGCACACGATTTAGAATTTCGAATTAATTAAAACTTGATTAGAGCTAATGCTAGAATCAACCATTCACTTTTGTCCATACTGACTTATTTGTCCTAGGGTGGTCTTCACTTTCTTTTTATTCTCACTCTTAAGCAGGCAGGATCCTATTTCCTTCTTTGTATTGCTTCTAGACTTTGATCCGTTTGCTTCGTGGAAGTGTTTACTCCTGTAGAAGGAATCTTCAGGGATATTAGTCTGTTGAACTTTCTGGTGCACTTCGTTATTTACTGTGTTTTTATCTTGTGTTGCTAGATGAAGTCTTGGTTTATCACTAAAAGTAACTTGCTTTTTTCTAGTACATAGGGGGTTTAGAGGCGAGCCTTGTTTTCTCTTTCATGTGAAACTTTTTGGGCAAGTGCCACTATTCATCATTCTAAACATTCATAAGATAACTTGGGTATTGACAAGAATAGTTAAGTGCATTATCCAATGTTTAATACTCTTGCTTCCCTCTAAAATCTCCCTAACTGTTTCTACACTCTCCTTAAGATGGCTGATTATAGTTTAAATGAAGCCACTCCTATTGTTCTTAAGGGATGCGGGATGGGTTTTTACATCAATGGCATACATGCCAGGCGCAAGAACTTTGGTTTGGACAGGGGTATGTCACTTAGTGACACAGGACCACTTTGACTTTATAACTGAGCCTTTAGGTACTCTCGATTTCATTTACACATGGTAGATGTCTTTTCTCTAGTGTGAACTCGCGTAATCTTAATGGTGTCATACATATTCATTGAATGTTGTTTGACATTCTCTGTTCTACTATAACGATTTCATTTTGTTCAGTAAGAGCAGTGACATCTTTAGCATTATAAGTTCACAATACTTCTGTAATTCAACATTAGAGACTAGAACTTTCAATGTCTCTAATCAGTGTGTCTTATTCTTGAATCGGAGTTCGTGATTCTTGATCTTAAAGAATGATGGGTTTAACATCAGGAGCTTCCTGTGATGTTTGTGATTTGTTATTATCATAACTTTCTTAAGGATGTGAGACTTTAATTGCTTATTTAGCTCCTTCACCCACCACCCCACGTCCAAGCAGTATTCACTTTTCAGTTTTTTGAAATATGTTTGAATCATTATGAATTTTAGACTTCTTTGCTTCAAGATCTTGACAACGTGATTTTTCCACAATCATACACAGTTGATCGACAAACAATTTGCAATCAAATTTCTATTTTCAATGAGAACGTTCTTTTATTTTCAGTATTCTGGTCCACTTAGTCATTCATATTGATCAAAAATTTCTTTCCATTTCTTTCAACTTCTTTAAAGAGGGCCGTTTGAACTCCTACAAAGTGTTCTTTTTGAGTTTGTAAAAATTGAATAACTTCAGTGACGGTAATCTTTTTGTTTGCTCAAAACTCTTTCCCCTTCTGTAACACCTGTTTGGGGTGATTCTTCTTTTTGTAAGTTTTTGTCAAATTCCGTAAAAAGTTGTTAACTTTTTCTTCAGTTCTCTTTGTGAGTACATTAAGATTATCTTTCACGTGTACTTTAGTTGGAAGAACTCTGGGGACAAAGCATTGGACAGGAGTATTGGGTGGATACACTGTTCTATGCTGAAAGTGGTTTTGGAACTGATATGGTCTCAGCCCTTTTCTTTCTGTCATTTTCATCTATGGACAATGATATCTGTTCTTCTGATTGGCGGTCAGATTTCTTTGTGGAGCACTATAGTGGCAGATGGTTCTCCTTCGTGTAATCGGGGGGGGGGGGCGGGGGGGGGGCAATCATAACTTTATTTTCCACACATAGAGGGCTTTTTCATTTTCTCCATCATTCTTTTTCCTAGTTATCTCTGCTATCTCTCGAGTATCCTTGAGTCATGTACAACCAGGTGGTTGTATGATTAGTCGTGACAAGTACATGACCATTATAGAGAGCAGAATGAGCTTGCTTTGCAACGAGTGAGATATAAGGGATTTTTGTAGCCTATTGCGACCTTGTTCTTTTCATCATAGAACAATTTTGGTTAACATTTACATGTGAACCGTCTTTGGAACATACTGATCTTGTTTGTATAATCTATCTTCAACCTTTTTATTTTAGTTTTTTGTATGTCTAAAACTTCTTCATGGAATTTGTCTTCTTTTTGTTATTAAAATCCTTTTTTCAATATGGTTACTTCTTCTGTCTTTGACTTATAATGGACACGGTAGTCTACGTGAGTATTTGCTACTGAATGAAGTTCTGATTTTAAAGAGTTTCCTTTCTATTTCGGTCTGAGATAATTTCTCATTTGTTCATCGATTTTTTCGTTTCTATCAGTTAATTCAAAATTTGCCCATTTTTCTTACTCCACATGACCAGTCCTTATAATCTGCAAGTTAGAGGTCAATGAATCATTAACTACCTTGTCTGGTTTATTTGCTATCTTCTTTGGTACACCCTGGTTGAACACCCTCTTTCAAGCATTTCATGATAATTGGACATTTTAATGCATCTGTTGTACCAGAAGATACATTACTTTGCTACACCATTTTCTTCGTTGTCTTCCAGTATAATGATTATACGGAATAATATTACTATCACTCGTATATTCAGTATTAGAGTCAACCAACGTAGTTGTGTTGTACATCGTTTTTGCAATCTCGTGTACTTCATGATACTCATCCAATTTGATCCTTGTATCCTCAAATGGGTATTCGAGTCATGTGTTGGCCCGACTCATCGTTGATTGGATCTTTAGCATGAAGAGATTTATTTACCATGAAACATGGTCTGTTTTAAATTAGGAGCATCTCATCATCCAGAGTCGTATGCATCACATTGATCAGCTTCAAAGATATGATCCACATTGAGTGCATAATCATTCTAGGCGTGAATCATCCCACGTCATCATCAAAGTTGGTAACCTGTTCTCCTGCAAGAAACAACTGACTGTTCTTCATTCCAGTACTGCAACATTCTCTTGGGCTTGCATCGTTGCATAATTGTCCTTGAAGTAGTCTGAATCCTGAAGTCGCTTTGGACTTGGACTTTATAGTGTATGTGCCCTAGTCCGTTACAGTCTGTAGCACTTATGGGGTTTAGCTTGATCAAGATTATTTATGCCATCCTCTGTTAGGTCCTCCAACATTCCCAGCTACAACATTTCCTCTGCATTGTTTCTCTGAATGGTTTTCCGTTGAATTATTCGCAGTGTATCTTCCACGGAGCATTCTTGAACCACAACTGCTGCCATCTTGAACCGTTATTGCTTTGTTCTTGCATTTGACGACGTTCTAGTTGATTGGTTTGTTTGAGGAAGAGTGATTTGTACGATTGAGTAAGGATGGCAAGTGTGGTGATATACTTTCAATCTGTTTTCTGTTGAAGACTTCCTGAGTCAGTGAAAGTTTTCTGCGGAGATGGGTTTCATTTGAAGATTGAGGTGTACTTGGATGATTGTGTTGGATCTACTGAACTGAGGGCATTGCGGACCCACTAGTTGCAAAGGATAATTAGTTGGTTGAACGGAACCTTTTCCATCTTAGTTCTGTTCTCATTAGCATGTACCTACATGTTGCTTCAAATGGCATCATAAACCTGTCAAAATTAGACTCCTTCAAAACTCTGTTAAGTTGACTCAGTTATGAATCTACTCCACTCACGGTAACATGTTGTTCACAAAACATAGAGTTAAGCAGCATCCTGGGCCCCTGGTAATCTTGTTGTTTCTCATGTCATTAATGAGCTTCGTAAACCTAACATAGTATCCGTGAATGGTTTCCTTTGATTTGGACATAAGTGTTACTAAATTCATCGTATCTAAGATTCTACTGTCATCTTTGTTAACCTATGAACCTTCCAGAATCATCCTCACATTGTCCCAATGTCTTTGACGTCATTATGTAGTGGTTTTGTTGAAGTGAGTATGATGTTCTTTGGTATACCTTGAAAGTTTGATATTTGTTGCACGAATGTCGCTTTATACCTTTACTTTTCTCAGCTGAAGGTCGTTAAGGACTCTAGTACTTTCTGGACCTGGTTGAAATGCACCCTAAGTTCCTGCAGCAATAACAATCTGAGACCCGTTCCCATATGAAATGGACTTCATTATTGGACTTAATTATATTCTCTCCATTATATTTCCCAGACAGTAAAGTCGTATCGTTGTTGACAAGATTCAAAAGTTCTGTTCTATCAAGGTTTGGTGGGCGTTAGGTATCAGATCCGGTACCACTAGATATCTTTGACATACTAGACTCTTGTTTTTTTATGATATGATAGTTCTTGATCGATCAATGATTAGTGTTTACGTTTAAAAGTGTGCGAGGTTATCATAATTTGTTTCGTGGTTTACTGTTGATATTAAGTCCCCCAGTTTGGAATAACTTCCAATTGCACCAAACAGTCAAACAACTCGAGCAGGTGGTACCATAAAACGCCCCGCGAAGAATATGAGAAAACCGCTCCGTCAGTTGTAGGTAAAGCAACCAGCTGCTTCATTTTGTCAACCCGATGTCTGAATCAAATCGCTGTGCTGTCAAAACCGCCGTGTATTATTTTGTGCATACACGCTCGTTGAGTTTTAAATCGCCATTAGCTTTGTTCGTATTTTTCTAATAAAATACGCAAACCGCCTTTCAACTGTATAACTCACTGCCTATAATCTTAGCAACTTCGCGTGGAAAACGCCAACCCGCAGTGTCAGACAGTTGGTCACTACTATATAAATTTTTTATTTGTAATCAACTCGCCACGAGGAAATCTGCATATCTCCACGACAGAACTAACGAGTTTTATCACAAAAAAAACACCTATAAATCACCCTTTTAAATGATTTCTCTTGATTTCTTGTGCAACAACTCAGTTATCTACAAGGCTATAGTAAATAGTAAGACCCAACTTTAACATGTAACAACATCAAAATTGGAGAATAAGAAAAACAAACGTTGCAAACCTTAAAAGCAACTCTTTTTGATCTAAATCATGAAAGAAATCGCCCATACACATGGTCTCATCATCCCATTAGCTCTGATACCAATTGAGGTATATCATATATCATAACACGGGGTCGATTCTTGGACTTGGCTAGTTTCTAGAGAGAGAAAACTCATGAGAGGTTTTTCTAGAGAGAGAAGAAACAAGTGTGTTTAAATGGAAAATGCAAATAATGACTATCTCCTTCTTCCATAAGTTTGGAAGAGGAATATATATAGTTCTTACAATATATTCGGGTATTAGTTCCGGTTTAATTACCGACAAGTACATACGTTTAAATACTTAACTACGAGCTATTAATAAACAGTTAAATACACTAGGTGACCGAGTCTTTTTCTAACATCTAACAATGGGTTATCTTACTACTCTGCTTATAATCATATATATTTTCTGACTTATGTTGATTACAAGTTACAAATGTTTAATTTCATATATACAATCATTTAGGGTGCGTTTGCCGCCCCCCAAACCCCCCACCCCCTCCATGCCTTTGTGACCGCTTTCAAGAGGCTCCCAAAACCTCTCACCTTGAAGCGGTTAAGCGTATCTTCTGATACATTAAAGACACTACGCACTTAGGATTATGATATCTGTTGGGAATTATGTATACCTGACTAAGTTCCGTTAGTTATATTAGTTAGTACCGCTAGTTGTAATTTGTACTGACAGTACAAAATAGTTAGTACTAGTCAGATAGTTAGTACCGTTAGTATAAAATAGTTAGTACCGTTTATGAGATATGCATGAGATATCTTAGGAAATAATATACATGATCTTTATACGCGTTTTGTAAAGCCCATTAGGGTTTCCTTAGTCTATAAAAGGAACTCTAGGCATAGTTAGTAGATATAGTTCTACACAGATCATAGAGATCAAATAGTAATCATAGCTTGTAATCTGTAACATAGGCAGATTCAGGGTTTAAAATAAAAGTTCTTTTGTGATATTCAATTTTGTTCTTCTTAGCATTATTGATTAGATTCCGCATAATCAATAGTGTTTACTCAGTGTTTCATTATTGTTTCTTTAGAATTATCTAAAGGAGCAAACTCTTTGCAAGCTGAAGGTTAAGATCTATTCAGTAAAACGATCCAACAAGTGGTATCAGAGCTCGTGTGGAAACTCTAAATAAGAAGAACTCAATTGTAAGATGGCAGAACAAGACATTCCTCCACCCACTATCACAGCAATGAAAATCCCTATAATCAGGAAGGGAAAATATGATATTTGGCGCATGAGAATGCGACAATATATCTGTCACACAGACCATAACCTATGGGATGTTATTGTCAATGGAGATCTAGAAGAAGAGCATGCACCAACTAGAGAAACATCTGCTCCTCCTGCTCCTAGGACTGCCAAACAACTGGCTGCTAAAAGGAATCAAGAAAGAGTTAAGAGCATCTTGCTTTTAGCAATACCTGATGAATACCTCCTCAAGTTTCACAATGTTGCAGATGCTAAATCACTCTGGGAAGCAATCAAATCAAGGTTTGGAGGTAATGAAGAATCCAAGAAGATGCAGAAAAATGTTCTAGAACATCAGTTTGAAAA